>RXOD01006465.1:0-10272 GCA_005223375.1 Amoebophrya sp. AT5.2
CGCCACCTAGTGCAGTCCGCCACTAAAGGAGACCCATCGCGAAGTACTTACCAGTTGGCCACTTACCAGCTGGTCCCACCATAGGCGACGAGCTCCGCCTCTTCCGCAAGCGATGGCCACTCAAGCAGGTCTGGGGCTTGGTGTTGGTCCTCGTCGTCGTCTTTCAGGCTCTGGGTGGATGGTATCGACTCCGTCTTCTCGACTTCAACTTCGTCACGACGATCCGCCATAATTTTCAGATGCTGGATGAAGTATCAATCTTTCTTCTGAGGCTATGCTCGCTGCTTCTGAGGTCCTCTTGCTCCAGCTCTTCAAGTACTTCTGCACCAGAGCGCTGTCAGAGCAGGCGATGCAGAGCGTGCCAGTCACGTGGTGCGCCACAAGCACAAACTCAGCCGGGGATGTGCCATAGAAGTAATCCATCAGAAGCAGTCATCCTGCGAAGGAGGAAAGAGGCGTCAGGTAGCGTTCGTGATCGAACCCGAAAAATGGAGCGTGAATCATGATCATCGGCATGCGATACCAGCCCTCCATTTTCGTTGCAATTTATTTTAATTTGGACGAAGCAGCTTTATTGTATTGTACAAGGGTAGGGGTAAGGATGTGCTCGAAGAAAACAGACAGATTTCCCAATTCAAAAGCAAGACGCATGTTGCTCGCAGCGTGTGGCCAGAACCGGCGGCGCGATTTTCATTTCTTTGGTAGGACAATGTTTACCTAGGTCGTCTACAACTGCATCACATGTGAAAGTTATACAGAAGACGTAAGAAACAAGTATTTATTGTTGCCTGCCCGTTGCCGTTGAGTTTTCAAAAAAAACTGGCGCAGTGGCTGGAAGTATGAGCAGGTGGCGCAGCTGTTCTTCAGGAGATTTATTTTTCTATGTGAGATGAGGATGGAGACGTTGCCGCTGGCTTAATTTCCGGTGGCTGCTCGACGACATTCGCATTGATGGCATAACTGCTCTCACTCACAAAGAGAAAGACCGTCGATACCGACAGCGATGGGTCGGTTAGTCGTAGCTGCGGCAGTAGCAGTACCATATCAACTGTTTCGAAGGGGAAGGAGAACCAACGACAGCTCGATTAGTCGCTCCAGGCAAACGCACGACGACAGAGCGAATGCGAAACAGATCAACAGAATGATTTCATCAAGTATGTACAATGTATTAGGACGATGCTCTGCGTCTGCATTTACACGTACATAAAACTAAGTACATTTACATCCCCCCCGGCGGTAGCAGCGTTCGCCTTGTTTGGAACGGTTCGTTGCCGTTACTATAATTGGCGTACTAATTTTTTGTGCTCGTCAAAGTGCTTCTTCAACATTTTCTGAGCCGGTCAGTCTGGAAGGAGCACGTTCCTTGGCCACTCCACTGCATCTCTCTACTGCCAAAAATATATTGTTCACTCAAGTTTTTTACTTCAAGTTCAAGCTAGTGATGTCTGAAACGATGTCGTTGATGTCGGCGCAGCGGCAACGATGCTGCGGATCGACATTGATGCTCGTCCTCGTCCTTCCTACCAACCTACCTACGGTAAAAGAAGACGAACGTTTACTTGCTGAATGTGAATCTGAACAAGTTGTAGAAGATGTAGTAGTTGTAGTTGTAAGCAATTATAATGAGAGAGTAGTACTCTGCCAGTTCTTTTGCCTAGAGTTTTCCTACGAGTGGTGCAGTATCTGATACCCCTCCACCGCTTGCGAGTACGGCGCTAACACCATGATCCCTTCCACCTTCTCCTGCCAACGGAGGAGCTACATTGCGACCGATACGATATCGGTTTGGATCTCTTTCTCTGTGCCGCAGCAGAAATTGAATTCCGTGCTCGAGCTGCTGCTTGCACTCTTCTCGCAGCTCGTCCGGATCCGTGTACAAAAGCTTGCTCTGGTTTTCCGAACCCGGGGACGAGGGCAGTAGAGGCATTGATGGCAGTCCGTCGTCGATTTCGGAAGAGCTCACCACCTCCTGGGCGCAAATTTTCACCAGCTGTTCTGGATTCCAGTTTTCCAGCGGCAAACGCTCGGCCGAAGGTGTGCGAGCAGTTGAATTTTTCCTCCGCCGCGCGGTGGGGCTGCTGTCTAGGTTCAACTGCGGCACTCTGGCAAGTAGCCGCGTCGGCAAAGACGTCGGAAGCGTCGGCTCGTCGTGGTTCGGGTTCGAGGTCACAACTGTACGTCGGCCACCAGGCTGGTCTCCCGACGTCGCGGTCCGGCCGGTGAAACTCGAGCTCGATCTGGTGCGTTCCTTATTGCGCTGAGGATGTGCGTCAACCTTTCTTCCGCCGCTCCACCCCAATCCGGCGGCCTTTTCCAGCACCTTCGGACGACCCGCGACAGTCGCATGATCTTCTTGATCTCGACCTTTCCCCACGTCGCCGGCAGCACTCGTGCCTCCTGCCCGCAGCGGCTGCCCGAACCAGAAATACACTCTCTGCGGGCGCCCCGGCCTCACGAAGGGCAGGCAGATGCCCTTCTTGAACGCGCGGCTCTGTTTTTCGCTCCCCGCCGGAAACAGCCTCTTCATCACCCTGCCCAGCGGAAAGTCGTACCACGCGCGCCAGGCGTCTTCCGAGCCGACGCTCGCCACCGGCACGACCGTGTATCCGTGCTTGATCGCTAGTTTCGCGAACCCCGTCGGCTTGCGGTCCCACATCAGCTTGTACTTTTGGTCCGTGGTCGTTTTCCAGCTCTCCCGCGCGCCCCCGGGGAACACGAGAATGTTGGCCCCGGCCGCCATCATCTTCCCGCAGTTGTTGGGGGTGCCGTCGATCACTCCGGCCAGGTGCTGGGCCATCTCGCGCATCCCCGGCACCGCGAACCACGCGTGCTCGCCCAGCACGCGGCTCCAGATCCGCTCGTGCTGCCACAGCCCCATGATCAGTTAAAGAGGTACTAATAACTACCCATCTCCACGTTCATACCTAGACTTTTCCTAACGGACGCCAACTGCAGGGACACAGGCAGCGCGACACTCCCGCCCACACATCTTGGCTTCCGTGGTTCGCCCAGAGGAAAAGATATCGGCGCGGTTCTGGAACTCTGAAACCCATACCCAAAACGACGTCAGAATCGCTTGCATTTTGGCTCGTATTTTCTGCTGCTTTCTACTTTATAAGAGGTTAAGCCCTCTGCCGACAAGTATGGGTTTCCAAACTTCCAGATTCTGGAACTTGGCCTACTCAAGTATGACCTTCTGGCGTTGAAAGTTCCCGACAAAAGGCCAAAGGACGCTTCGTGCCATGCAACGCCCACAGCTCACCCGTCCGAGCCGCTGCCCGAGCCAACCAATAGGAAAAACCTGAGTACGTTCTGGAAGATGGGTTATTTCCCTCCTTAAATCAGCGTGGGGCAGTCCAGGGCCCACAGGCAGTGGTTGCCCACGAACAGGACCTTCTCCTTCGCCCTAGGGATGCGGTCCAGCGCGAAAAACACGGGCGGCTGCCACACCCGCAGCGGCCAGTCGACCAGCTTCTGCAGCGTGTTTGGCGGCGGGCGGAAGTTCCGCATGTCCCGCTCCTGCGACTGCAGCTCGACGCGAATCAGGGGCTCCGGGTCGCCCGCGACCAAGTCATACATGCGGGAAAGGACGTACATCATCGTCACATTCAAAACGGCCAGCAGCTGCAGCTTCGAGGAGGAACTGCTGCTACTGGTCGTGTCGACAGTAAATGAGGAAGGAATTATCGTCCCCGACATGCTGCTCTTGGTCGCTGGTGCAGCTGCGCCTTTGGTGACCACGTCTGTGTTGCTCGAGCTCGTGGCTGCCGAAGTAGAAGATCCTGATCCGTACTGGTAGATGCGGAGCATCGTGAGCGCGAGCGCGCCCACCGTGGAGGCCGGCCCCAGGTAGCGGATGTACAGCCAGACGTAGGGGTTGCGCCGGAATATGAAGGGGGGGCCAGGTGGTAAACAGGGAACTGGTAAAGATAAGTGCTAGAGGTGATGGGCCCCGACTTGGGTGTCGGATTGCCTTAGGCTTAGGTGGCGGATTGCCCTAAATGGGTAGCGAGTGTCGGTCAAGGCGCTCCGAATTTTACCCGGCACGAAGTGGCGCGATTTCAGAAATGCCCCATCGTTTGCACTAGGGGGGGCAGGGAAGTAAGCCAGTGGAAAGGAAAGGAAGGCCATGAAAACCCAGGGGTTAGAATGGTCGGGCTGGAGCCTGTTGATGCTGAAACCAGGGCAAAATACGCACGCGCCTGCTTCTTGAAGACGAGTGGCGACTTTTTGTGAGCTGCAGGGTTGAGGTGGGTTGTCAGGTCTGCTGCCGACCGCGGAAAGCCGCCTTGGCCTTTCTTCCTAGTACTGACCTCCTCTCACTCTCAGGACCATCATCACGGGGGTTTCCGAAGAGCCCCCCCCCAAAAAAAAAAAATCACGCACCACTTTCCTACCTGCCACCTGGTCCCGTCATACCGAAAAACCGGAGAAACTTGCGCTTGAAGCCAAGCCCGTACTCTACCGGGATGCAGAAGAGCAGCAACAAAAAGATCTTGTACCCGAGGAGGTACGCGTACAGCGCGTCGAGGGTGGAGATCGAGAAATACCGCCGAAGAAGCTTCTGGCGCTGCTCCTGGGCCGCAAGAGAACGAGCACCGGCGTCGTTCGCGCCGTCAGCAGCAGCTCCGCCGATGCAGTCCGAAGGGCCGACGAGCGTCGCTGAGTGGTCCTTCGACGACGTAAGCTTTTTCGTTCGGTACTGCTCATATCTGTCCAGGGAGCCCGAGCCCTCACATGCGTCCCCCGCCAGGAAGAGCGTCGACAGCGATGTGCTTTTCCGTAGCAATTCCCTAGTGCCCTCTCTCCCGACGTTCGCGAGATCGGACACGCTCGGCATCCTCGAAAGCACCTGCTTCACGAGGATTTCCTGAGCCTTCTTCCGGTTCCGCTTCGCGATTTCCGATACGCCGGTGAAAAGAAGAAACAGCGCTGCGACTTGTAACGGCGGCAGCCTTCGAGCACGACTCCAGAAACGGAGAAAGAGGTCGCTCCACGAGTTTTTATGCACCGGTAGCCACGTGCTGCAGAACCGTTCTGCGGTCTGCCCACTGCGGTAATGGCCGAGCGGCCCGCGCTCGAGGCCAAAAAACCGGTTCAAGTCGGCCATCTGCACGATCACGAAGAGGAAGACCACTACCACTAATTATCGGATGCGGTGGTGCAGCCTGCTCAGGCCCTGGGCGTACTAAATCTAACCGCTCGGCTTATTGTAGCGTAAGTATACAAAGGTGAGTAAAAGTAAACACCGCGGTCGTTCGCGTTTAGACTTTAGGCATTCAATTTCAAAGGCGCTATGAATATACCGTTGTTACCTTCCGACGTGGAGGTGGACGTCTCGCACACTTTCATATTTTTTTATGTCTATCCCATATCTTGATCGCTCTTGCCGGTGATTCTTTCCAAGAAAAGCACTAGGTATCGATTATTTCGAGGAATTCGATATATCTTTTAACAGTAGACTTCCTCCGTCCACCTCCACAGACATGCTCTCAGCGACTCCGACGTCGCGGGGGCAGGCCGCGACATATTATATTGCTTCACCGCCCGCGCAGCATGTTCTTCGTTGATCTACTGCACGGCGTACGGATCCTGCATAATTTGCCTCGTCTTGAACACTGCAACCTTTTCCGCGCAACAGCAGCCGACGCCGGAGCGGATGCGAACAGCACCGAGTCCGAGGACGACGCGGTTGATATTTATAAGTAAGTTGTACGTATCTTCACTTCTGTCTCTATCTTCCACCGTACCATGTGAATCTCAGACACATTGTTCTTCAATGGGTTGATGTACAACCACTTCTCCAACCATGTTTCGTCGCTAGGTGTGATAGACGCTGCGGGTGTAGAGGCACAGAGTGAGGGCAAGCGCAGCGGCAGCCTCTAGCCCTATTATCCCCACGAGGGTCCTCCAAAACCAAATCCTGGTAGGCTGCTTCTAGCGCGGCTAGCCTCCGGGTCTAGCCTCCGAACTCCGGGTCTAGGAAGCGTTTTTGGAATTCCGCGAAGGTGTCGTTGTAGGGTTCGATGTTGATGTAGGGTGGGTACGTCAGCTCGAACGGGTTGCTCGGGCTCGGGATTTCTGCGTCCGTCGCGATCACTTTTCTTTCGGCCGCGTTCGGGTTCACGAAGTCCTCCACTGCTGCTTGTGGCACGCCGGCTCCCGGTGGCGGCACCCTATGGCGAGACCAGATGGTAAGTGGGCAAGTGGTAAGTGAATTTTTTGGCGCTTTTTGGGGTACCCTCTGGCGATGTCCTGAGAAGAGGGCTGCACTTCTAGAAGAAAAGCCGGCCTTTCGCGGCCGATTCCGCCCTTTACACCCTTTTAACACAGCTAACAATAAACCGCCACTCTGGATAGAAGAAGACGCCCGATTTTCCCCTGCTTTCACATCATTCTCATTCACTCTCAGGGTCTAGCCCTAATTTATTACACTAGAAGGAGAACCATTCTAGCTCTTGGCTTTTCATGACCTTGCTTCCCTACTTCCCAATGACTTAGCTCCCTTCCGCCCCTGCTCCAAACAATGGGGCATCTCTGAAACAGCCCGGCGCTTCGCGCCGGGCGGTTCAGAGCGCCTTAACACTCTCGCCGCCTAGGGGAATCCGCCACCCAGCAAGGGGGAACCCATTACACAGTACTTACCAGTTGGTCACTTACCATCTGGTCTCTCCCTACACCCCCGAGAAGTACTCGTACGCGAGCTGCTGCAGAAACTCCCGGTGCACGTAAACCTGGTCCTTCCCGATCTGCGCCACCTTCGCGTAGCCGCCCTCGAGCATCAGAATGTCCATTTTGAACACGGACTTGGCGTCCGTCTCGATCAGAAAAACGTTGATCCGGGGGAGCCCGTTGCTGGGGTCTTTGTCGAAGGGGTAGTCCTTCAGAATGTCGAACTCCCCGCCCTCCACGTCGATGGAGACCAAATCGACCACGACGGCGGGGGCCCCGGCCTCCGCCGCCGCGCCGTGCTGCCGCAGAAGGTCCTCCAAGGAGACCGAAGTGGCGGAAAATGTGGAGTGGAGGAAGCGCGTGAAGTCTTCGGACGCGGCCGCTGAAGCGGGTCGTGCAGCAGCAGGTCCGGAAGTCGCTCTGCTGGTGCTGTTCGTCCACCTCGCGAATTCCTCCGCTTTATCAAACGCGATTTCGGCCGTCTCCTCGACGCTGCGCTCCCTCAGGTGCCCCGCACTCCCGGCAAACTCCAGCGAGAACTGCTTCGCCTCGCCGGTCTTTCCCCCGACCGCGCGGGGTTCCAGCGAGCAACTGCGGTAGTTGCGCAGAATGTAGTGCTGCGCGGGGTTCGGCTCCACGCAGATGCCCTTCCACCCGAAGCACTGGTCGAACACCGCAGTGTTGCTCAGCCCGAATTACAGCTCAAAACAATGCATCTACTTTTGAAACATCTAGGGGAAGGAACAGGCAGACCCCTCTGGGGGTCTGGGTGGATAGCAGTTTCGGGAGCGAAGTCTGAGCGGCTGGAATTAATCGCCTCGGGTAGGCACTACTTCGACGGGGCATTCTTGGCTGCAGCACAACATACAAGCCCAAAAGATGCCCGCCAAAGGACGCCCAAAATGAAAATCAATGAATGGGCCAAAAAAGGGGGCGGCCGTTTTCTTGAAAAGATGCTTCTACCAATGCACTTTTTTGAGCTGTAATCGAACGCCCCCATGGCGCCAATGTCGATGTACACCCCGGAAGCGCTTGCCCCGACGAGCGTGTGCCGCAGGATCTGGTTCCGGAAGAAGTTTTGGAACAGGAACCAGTCTTGGTTCCACTGGCCGAAGCCGAGGAACCAGTCCTTCTTTGGGTCGTACCAGTTTTCCGTGTTGCGCCCCAGGATGCGCTTCCCCGCGGGCAGGCCGCGGACGTCGCTGAACTGCGCGCAGTTCGCCTTCTCAAAGTAGAAGTCGTTCACCAGGTCGGGCATCATCGCGCACACGCACACGGGAGACGCGATCTCGAAGCTCTCCTCCTGGGTTTTGGGGTCTTTCACGTGTCGATAGCACGCCCCGTAGGCGCCGTACTTGGAATCAAGCAGCGCCTGCATGCTCTCCGGGTTCGCGCCGTACGACTTCATCAGGTCCTCCGGGTCCCCACACATGCTCGACCGCCAGTTGCTGTACGTGAACTGGCACTGCTGCTTCACGTGGTCGCTGGTGGTCGGGGCCGTGGTCGGACTCGGACTATCGGGAACAATGCTGCTTTTGGGGTCGCAGCCGTCGGTGAGCCAGAGAAGCACCGTGGGGTCCTTCACAAGCGGCTGGAGCTTGCGGAAGGTGAACCCGGGCGTGTCGCGACCGAACGCCAACACGTCGCACTTCTCGTGCTCCTGGAACTGTTTTCCGCTGGCGATGTCCACGCCGCTGGAGTGCGTCTCGTCGTAGTTTACTTCCATTTTCACCGTGGGGAAGCCGCGCTGCAGGTACTCGAGAAAGTCCAGGTCGAAGTCGCGGTCCAGGAGCACGTAGGTAAACTGCGGGAAAATCATCATGTACCGCTGGAGCAACACGGAGGCCGAATCCCCGACGCCGAGGAAACAAAACCGGATGTAGTCGGGAGGGTAGGCAGACGGGGTTCGCTGTTCTTGATCTTGATCTTGTTCCCTCTTCGCCGCGCGCTGCTTCTCCAGAAACTCCTTCTGCGGACCGCCGTAGGAGACGTCGACGAACTCGGCGGCTGGCGTCGAAGTCGATGAGGACGAAGTTGTACTAGACCCCGGCAGCACCACGGCCGGACCGCTTCCGTCGGTGGTTCTGTAGAGTGCGGCGAAGTGCCTGCTGCCCGTCGCGGGGTCGAAAATCCGTTGCCCGAGCAAACCGTCGCCGTCAAAAAAAAGCAGTTGCAAGACCTCGAGAAGGTACATCACAGACCGGTCCAGTGCCTCGGTAAACGCGGCGTCCTGCGACCGCAAGGCGAGCGAAAGGTCCACCTTCTTCCCCGCATTCGTCCCCCAGGGCAGAGTAGACGTGATGCAAAGCAACAGAAGAGAAGAAAGCAGCCGCAGCCGCTTCAAGTGGAAGAACGAAAACGTCGCTGCCATCGGCATCTTCAGGTAATACAAATCTTAATGATCTGTGCGTGCCCTCGCCGCGCGGAACGAAAAACGAAGGGAGATGAGCGAGGGACGACGACGAGACGAGGGCGTCGAGTGGCTAGGTGGAGAGGATTATCTTCATTATCCACGATCGGAGCCACGATGACGATCGCCGTCGGGGTGCCTTCATCACCTCACGCTTGTCATTGTGTCCGCTGGCGCCTACGTATTTTGGTTATGAACGATGAAAGAACCGCGCTCAGATCGACGTCGAGCGAACTTCAACTTGCGTAGCCAGCAGACGAGGAATGTCTGAGGAACAGGAGCAGGACGAGGACACCGACACAGCGTGTTTTTTTTACATTTATGCTGGAAGGAACACGAACCAGTGTACACAGCTAGAATGAATCGTTTTGGCGATCGACGCGCTTGCGCGAGGTATAACTCCGTGAAGCGCGTTATGTTGGCTAAGGGCAGTATAGTGACAACAAAGATATGCATTCCCAAAGAAAGGGCGGTGGAAAAAATCTTTCAAGCAGCAGGATTCTAGCAAATCATCAAAGCGCGGAAAATATCATTTCCGCAAGTACTACAGTACAACCAGCAACAGCAACTGACTGAGTAGACGGACACTGACCGCCTCCGCCCTCGGCGAGGGCCCCTCGCTCGGTCGTCGTCGTCGACCTCGACCACTACCACTAGTAATATCAGCCGCCCAGGTGCACAAGTGCGAGTGGGTCGAAGGGTAGTGGTTGCTGCTGGTGCTCAGCCTCAGCTTCAGCTAGTTGTCTGTGTACTACGGATACTAACTTATATTCTCTGGGTCTGGGCGATAATAAAAATCTGTCGTTAATTGTAATTGTTGTCGCTCGCGTATAATCGGCATTGGGATTGGGATCGGTTGCAGTATTAACTTAGTATCCGATGTCGTGTCAGGATAGATCTCTCAGCAGCGCGTACATGTTTTGCAGGGCCAGAAACCTGCTCGTGAGCACATCGCACGCCACTTCTTTTCTCGCGTCCGTGACCTCGAGTCCTTTGCCAAGCGTTTCTGCGTTCACGTCGAAGGCACTTGCCATCGCGTCCCGCTCCCGAACGCCCCCGGTTCCCCGCGCCGCGGCCGCGGCAGCGGCGGCCAGCTGCGTGATCATGGTGAGGCCCCGCTTTTCGCTCTCCAGCCGCGTGAGCACGTTCCGCATCATCTGCACCACCAGCTTGCGCAGCACCAGCGGCAG
>RXOD01006466.1:0-10271 GCA_005223375.1 Amoebophrya sp. AT5.2
CCGCCTCAAAAAACACGGGACAGAGAGAGAGTTCGGCGGCAGAAATTCTCTAAGTCCGGAAGCGTCTGCACGTTAAAAACGCGGCTTCTGAACATAGTCCATCTTTCTCAAACCGGAAACGGTGGTCTGCAGAAAGGACCCCTGGAAACATCGTTTTCGGACGCGAGCGATGGACTGCAAGGTGCCTCTCGGCCCTGCGCCGAGTGGTCAGCGGCCATCCGACGTAGGATGGCTGCAGACGCGACCCATGGCTGCCTTAGTAGCGCCTTCTCGAATTGGGTTCGCCACCACGAAGAGGTCGGACCCCGCTGAAGCCGTCCAGGTTTGTCCGGGTCGAGCCATCCCAACGCGTGGACCCGGGCGGCACGGGGCCCGGCATCCCGATTTTGCTAAGCCCCGAGCCGAAAACATGCTAAAACCCAAGGATCTGAACATAATTCATCTTTCTCAAACCGGAAGCCCCGGTCTGCAGAAACGACCCCCGGAAGCATCGTTTTCGGGAGCGAGCGTTCGCGAGCCGTTCACGAGTATGCGCTGCCGGAAATGGCGACACCCATGCAGCGCGTGCTCTGCCAGCGATGCCAAAGGCCGGCGCGGCGGGGGCAATGTCTAGAACCGGAAAAACCCGAGCCCCGTCGGCCCGCCTCAAAAAACACGGGACAGGGAGAGAGTTCGGCGGCAGAAATTCTCTAAGTCCGGAAGCGTCTGCACGTTAAAAACGCGGCTTCTGAACATAATCCATCTTTCTCAAACCGGAAACGGTGGTCTGCAGAAAGGACCCCTGGAAACATCGTTTTCGGACGCGAGCGATGGATTATAAAACTGCGAGAGTGACGGGCGCGGCGGTCAATGACGACCGCCAAGCGTTACATCTTGCGAAACACTTAGTACCCCTCCGGAGGTCTTGGGTCATGTGCCCGTCCACGACCAGCTCGCGCACCTTGTTTCCATCGTAGTCCTCCCCGAACGTGACTCCCGGCACCATCACCATCGGACCCAACTCGGCGGGGGTCGCGAACAGACACAGCACTTCCAGACACAAGACGCCGCACATCGCGGCAATGCGCTTTGCCTCGAGCGGAAAACTGGAGCGCTGCAGCCCGCGCACCTTCTGCCGCATCAGCGCGAGCAAGCCACGCGCCGTCACCAAATCCGGAAGCGGTTGCTCCCCACCAGGAATCGTCGTCGATGACATGCTGTTTTTGCTGCACGAGACCTTCTTGCCGTTGGAGTCAGTGGCTCCCGCGATGCTGCACTTCTTGGACGCGCGGAGCAGGAGATCGTCCGGCGAAATCGCGCACGCCTCGTTCTTCGCAAACTTCTGCCAGATGCCGCGCGCCTTCCACGCCGGCCATTTCTCCTCGATGACAGCCATGTCATCGCTCCTCATCGCTGTCACGAGATCCGCGGCGCAACCTGCGAGAAGTTCGGCCGGCAGCTGGAAGTAGAATTTGCCCTCGTGTTCTTCCATGCGCAGCTGCGGCGCAAACGGGTTCTTCTTGACGATTGTTCCCATCGTAACGCTGGAAGAGCTGGGAAGCGCTAGAGAGAAGCGTCGCTGCCACCGCTCTGCGACGAGAAGTATTTTTTTCTACTTTTGCAAACGGATCAACTTACTGAGGTGAAAACTAGACCGGTGGGGCCTAGCACTCCAATCCTCTACATTTATTTGGGCGGTTATAATTGATTGACGCGCGTGCTATTAATGGCCACCATGGTAAGCAATCGACGCACCTACACAAACAAAGACACAGATGGCTACGCTCATCTCTCGCGATCCACCGCGGTGCCTTTTCTTTATTTTGCCCCGCGGCGCCGCATCATTATTCTCGATCATTTCTTCATGTAAAAGCATGCTGTTTCTGTCCACCCAATATATATGACTCCCTCTGCTGCTCTAACCTAATCGATACCGCTTTGGTCTTTAAAGTCTGTGTAGTGCTTTTCATTTTTTCAAATACCCTCAGTATCGTTCCCAGATTATATATTTCGTTTCTTCCTGGTGGTAGGCGGTTGTCGGTCTTTGTCGTGTGGTTCTGTCCGGAGAAAGCCTCGACTGAACTAAGAGGATAAAAGTAGAAACTTCAACACTGATGAATGACTATTTCTGAAATAGAACTCTTTTAAAATTCTGAAAATAAAATCAATCGCTGTAAAGTAAAACAGTAGCATCTATAGTAGTTTCCCGTTCGCAAGGCTATCGGAATCGGCGAACCAAGCCGCGTTTGAGTAGTGCTCCGCGATCCCCTCCCCCTCGAGTCTGCCACTTCCTCACCCCTTCGCGGCATCAGATCACTTTCCATCAGCTTCTCCCGCCCGACGACGATGGTTTGATATTTTTCCACTTAGTTGAAGTCGACCTCTTCCTGGGCGTCTTTGGGCGGCACGTAACTCTCGTCCTGATCTTGATCGTGTTCGAAGCGCGCGTGGACGGCCGCCCAATCCTCCTCCTCCAGTTCCTCCACCTCTTCCCCGTTTTCGTCTTTCGTTCTCTTGAATTTCACGGGCGGCCCGCCGTCGTTGTCCTGCCCGTCGATCACGTCGTCGCCCGCGCCCTGGATACCAGCCTCCTCCTGCTGCTGTTGCAGAACCTGCGAGCTCCGCTTCCGCGGCACGTTCGGGGGGTCCGTGCTGCTGCCCGCGGACGCATCGTTGGCCGGCGCGGTGGTCTGCCCGATCGCAGCCAATTTCTTCTTCTTCAGCATCTCCATGAAGTCGTCGTCGTTCGTTTCTTCCGCTTCGGCGGGGGCTGCGGAGTCCACGGTCTGTTTCTCCGAAGTCGCGATCGGAGTCCCGACAGCTGCCGCCGCGGCTTTCGCCGCTGCCTTCGCTTTTGTGGAGGCCTTGCTCACCCCCCGACCCCTCTTCGGTTTCACCTCTTCGCCGTCGGCGATTTGGGACGCAGCCTTCCCGGACTTCTTCTTCGCCGTGGGGACCTTCGACTTGGTCGCCGCCTTCGTCCCCGCGATGCTACCTTTGAACCACGAAAGAACACTCGCCTCGGCCGAGTCCTGCTCGCCCGCGTCTGCATCTCCAGCCGAGTCTTCACCTCCAGCCACTTCTTCTTCGCCGCCACCCCCACCTTCTTCTCCAACCGCGCCCGCGCCCGCAGCCTCTTGATTGGCCTGGGAGGCTCTCTGTTTTTCAGACACCCGCTTCTGGTTGCGTGTTCGGATGATGCTCACGTCGGCGTTCCCGATTCCCTCCAGCGCCGGACTCACGCGGACCTCGGCACCACCACCACGAGTCGGGGCCACGTCCTCACCAAAAACCGGAATGGCGCCCTCCTTCATCTCCATCTCGCGCAGGCACCGCTCCGACGCGTGCTGCTCCATCTTGCGCTGATGCTCGCGCTCCTGCATCATGTACTCCATCTCCATCTTCCGGGTTTTCGGCGTGTCGTCCGGAGAAAACGCAAACGGGTGCTGTTCCGTCTGGTTCGCGGAAGCCGGAGCGGCAGACGTCGGAGCCGCGGTCTTCGGAATCACGGGCGGAGCGGTGGACTTCGCGGACGGAGCGTTGCCTCCAGCGGCCTGCGGATTCCCGGCCGCCTTCGCCGGAACTTTGGGGACGTTTCCCGTTCCGGCCGTCGTGTTCTTTTCGACGTCCTTCCCCGCGGGCGGATTGGCTCGGGTGCCACCTGTGGTTCGTTTTTCGGTGATCGTAAATCATCGCTGAAGGCCACACCTTCACCATAGCGGAAGCTGCCAGCCGCCGCGTTATACATTATTAACGTGCTCGCGAACTACCTTGACTCGCGTTCCGGTTTTTCGGGGTTGTGAAGCCAGTCTCCTTCCCGGAGCCGCCTTGCCCGGTCGGAGCAGTGGCTTTTGCCGCGGACCCACCGCCTTGACTGCTTTGGGCGCGCCGCGTCCCGGCAGGCGGCGCCTTGTCCGCCGACGAGGAGGCCTCCTGCTGGAACACGCTCCTGAACTTGTTCTGCGACACCGAGTTCGCGATGGCCGTTTGACACATGTCCAGCTGCTTCTTCATCTCGTTGAAAACTTGTTCCCCACCGTTGAGCACCTTGTCCTTCAAAAAGTTGCGCAGGCGGCCACCTGGAAAATTTCAAACAACATTTACAGCAACAGCATCACTCACATGGCTATGCTGTAGTCGCAAGCTCAAGATAAGTACTGTTCAGGATCTCCGACAGCTGCTCATCCGTGATCTCGCCCGTTGCCCCTGCTCCTTCGGCGTTATCTTTGTCCGCAGTGCCGTCCATCAACGCCAGGAGGGGTTTCTGCATGTCGTTTTGCACCAGCCGCGCCACCTGGTTGAAAATGACCGAATTCGTGAAGATGTTGTCTCCCCCTTGCTCCTGTTGGGCCAGCTTCGCGTAGCCGATCACTCTTTTCATGATTTGATCTTGCTCGCCCTCTTTTCCGGGGGACTTGCCGAAGGCGCTCGTCAGCACCTGTTGGTCCATTCCCTTGGCCGCCCGCTTGTAGATGAGAAAGTGCAAGTTCCCCACGTTGTCCGACACCTTCATGGTCGTCCCCCAAAAACACCCCAGGATATGATCGTCCGAGCGGCCCTTCACCTCTGCGCCGCGCTCGAGGGCCTGTTTGTGCAAGTGCAAGATGCAAGAAGCAAGAAGTACTTACGCCAACACTTATATCCAGCACGTGCGAAACCATTTCCACGATCCAAATACGTAAATAGTACCCGCTCGGTGGCGAGATCCCAAGCCTCCGTCTGGGCTGCGCTGTAGTCCGCGATCTCCTCGCACGCCTCTGCCTTTCCCTGAATCCACCCCTCCGGCTGCAGCCGGTCCTCCTCGGGCCACCCCGAAACCTCCGCCGTCACGAGCAAGTAAGACGAGGCCTTCGTGCACACCGCGGTCACGCGGGAGTCCTGGAGTTGGATTGGTCGGGGCCCTTTTAAAATACGAAAACAAAGTCGTCTAGATGCTCCCTAAGATTTCACTGATTCAATTCTTTCAAATGATTAAACGTTCTAGCTCCAGCGGTATTCATTACCACGCGACTGCAGCAACGCAATGGCTAAACAAAAGAAGCACCTTGATTTTGCCTTGAGTCGCGTGGTTGCAGAACTCTTTCGCGATCGTGACGTCCACCTCGAACCAGACCGTGGCCCCTTTGAGCGAGTCTCTGCCCCTGCCGATTTTCTTGGGCGGGTGCCACAGCAGGTTCCTACTGCGCTGAGCCGCATGCTTGCCCGGCCGTTTGATGTCGGGGTTCCGGTTCGGCGGTCCTGCCACCTCCTCCGCGGATTCCGACTTTTTGGAAGGCTTTGCCGAGCCTTTCCTTCCCATTTTTGAAAGTGGTCAACACTAGTTTATACAGACTTCAACTCGCAGATGATTGCTACCGAAGTAGCTTGCTTTTGCTGTAGTGCTACTGCCCCAGGGCGTGGCCCCAAAGTTGTCGCTTTCCTTCTCGCTACAGCTGTGGGGTTTTCATTTGAGGACGGATTTCCGGCACTGCGCGCTGGCGCTGCTACGCCAATGCATTAAGTTAACAGCGGCGCAAAGATCGGCGGAATTGGTCGTGCGCGGTGGTGCGTCTCAAGAGGTCTAAGTACTCAAAGCCTAATACTGACAGGAAAAAATGGCAGCTCCTGAAATCCATTTGCTTCTTCCACCCTTATCAAGCCAGCGGACGAAAAAACCAGAACAAACGACCGACCACGTCTTTGCTGCGTGCGTTTTCAATGACGGAGCAACGGCTGCGACTCCAGCCAGGGGGCCAAAGACAGCGCACTGCCGACGAGGTGCTCTGAAATGGTTTCTACTTACTCCCTCCAGAATGCAACCGAGCATGGCGAAAAAAACAGCGGCCGCCGATATCATCACGGCGCAGCGCTTTCCATTGCCAACGCACCAGCTCGATCTGAGCTACTCTTTCGTCGGACATCGCCTTTCTATCTATCGCCAGCACATACACAAATCGCAGCCGTGCGTAATCTCGCGGACCGTGTGCACGGATTAGCTCCGCAATCGGCCACGGAAGTAGCTCGCCGCGAAGCCCATAGCCTCTGTCGTCGTGCATCCATGTGCGCCGAGAGGCACGCACTCGTAGCTGCAGGCGCCGGGCGCCCGCTGCAGCGGGGACTAGCGGCTGCGGGAACGGCGGGCACTACTTGGGCCGCTACTTGCTCACGGTTTCTTAAATTCTCCACCCAAAGCCGGAAGCGAGTACTGCTTGCAAAATCGCTGCAACTGTGTGGCGACATCGCGGGCGCCGCGGCCAAGTTACCTGGGCGGTATAGTTTGGAAGATCTGGAAACTGCTGCCGAGTTCGTGAGCTGTAGCGAAGCAGTACTCTGCGCGCCCACTGCGGCCGAGTCATAGCGAGAGCGTGCCTGCATCTCATATAAAGTCCCGGCGGTTTGGTGTAGATTATGGCTCGTTGATCATGAATGTCATTGCGGATGGAAATAAGTTAAGGCACGACCTGTTCCAGCTTCTGGCACTCTCCCGCAGGATGGATTTTCTGGCTGCGCCTTCTCAAACTCGCAAGTGAAGTCCCATTTTCCAACACCCAGCCACAACCCCACACGCAAGCATGGACTGCGCGATCCTTCAGCATCGGACCACGGTCACGGCCTCGAGCACAAGAATGGGAAAAGGCTGCACAAGTCCAGCGCAGATCCACCTTCCGGCTGCGAACCCGATCAGCTCGCGCAGCAATAAGAGGCTGCCTCGGTATCCGATCAAAAGCCGCAAGCACAAAGACCTTGATGGAGGCGGCTCCCAGAGGTCTTCCGCGTCACTCAAACCACTGCCGCGACCCGTTTCGTGACAATCCAATTTAGAAAGATGCGAGCAGAGATGAATTGATTCGACCCCTAAGATTGAACTACAAAAAGACGACAACCGCTCTTGTAGTACTTATCTATTCTGGGTAAGGAAGTACTGTTTTTCGTTGTTCGTAAGGTGTGCCATCTTGAAGATTTCGGGGGCCGCCGAACGTCGTGGGGCCGGAGGCGGAGAGCGGCTCCTTTCCCCTTGTCGATTCCCCCGCGTTTCCCTCCCGCGTTCTTCTTCTTCTTCCGGCTCGGACTCCCGGCCTTGTCCGTCCCCGATGGCGAAGGCGATGGAACACTGCTATTAAGTGTTCACGGAAGAAGCAGTGAACAAGTGAGTCGAGTTTCTAGGTAGTCCGAGGATAAGAAGAAAAAGAATGGGACAGGGACTCCGACTCGTAGGTAAAGGCAATTGATGTACTTATATGCAAAAGCAAAATCGAAAAACCAAATCGTGCGCTTGTAAATGCACGACAAGATCAATCTAAGAGTGCCGAGAGGAACTGAGTGTGACTGAGACCGTGAGGGCTACCGTTACTATGTATAACGATAACTAAGAAGCCTGAGCCTGATTCAAACTTGTTTGAGAAGCGAAAGCACGATGTTTGCGGGCTTCATATTCGATCGACCTTTACGATAAGCAAGGCGGCACCACGCGCTGCGTAAGTTCCACTTCAAAAAGGCCCTGAGCTTGACAGAAGACTTCTTCAACACTATATAGATCCAGGTGGCGCAGGCGCCGATGCTGAACCTGAAGCTGATGATTTGGATTCCATGATCCGATTCCGAATTCTTTTTACTATTTCTTCTATGTCTGTGCTCAACGACGAGTTCCAGAAAGATTCTTGAAAAGTGCACAATCGTCTGATTCGATCCTGCAGGACCCGTCAGTGTCGTGGTCAACTTCATCGTACGTCGCAAAAAGATACAATGAAAAATACGTACAAGTAGTGAGAGGCAGCTTCCATAGTCATAGATATGAAAAAATTGTTGTGCAGAAGCAGAATAAAGAAGGTGAAGGAGCAGCAGATGCAGATCTAGTTCTGGCTCCGAATGAATTTCCGCATGCGCACCGCCACGTGCTGCTGCCAATGCTCCTTGCTGAGCGTTCCGACCACAGGTTCCAGAACAGCCAGAGCCGTCTGCTGCAAAAAGTTCCCCAGCGTCTGCGCCCGCTCCTCCAATCCCTGCTGCCCTCCAATTTCAAGCGCAAACACGAGCCTTGCCAGGCACGCCGGGCACAGCAGCTGCGCGTTGCGCTCTTCCTGCACGAACTGCAGCAAGGACTCTTGTTCCTGCGGCGTGGTGCCGTGTGGATGAAGAGGTCTGCTCCCCATCTTCCCGCTGGTCTTGCTGCTGCTCAGGCCGTGGTGCACGTGACTCGGTTCTCGAGCAGAATGGTCGTGATGTGCGTAACCATGATGATGATGCTGATGGTGGCGAGCAGAAGACGAGCGCGGGTGCGGGTCCAGCATGCATCGATACTCCAGGAGCCCCGCCCTTCTGTTCCTCGTCGAGAAGTTCTTTGCTTCATCTGCTTCCAACCCGTCCGCCTCCTCCAAAACTTTGTAGATCCGCTCTGTGTGCGCTATCCCGAAGCACTCCCTCGCGATCAGCCGCACTAGCCGCCCCATTTCCGCCAGAAACAGCGCCGCCAGTTTGCCCCCCTTGTGCTTCTCCCGGTCGACGTCGAGCATGTGGCGGGTGAGCAAGTGGCTCTTCGGAATTTTCTCCAGCCTGTAAAACTTCGCGGTGGCTTCGTCAATGTCTTCCGCGATCCTTTTAAACGGACGGGGAATCGTCGCGTGCGCGTGCAGACAGAGGTGGGCAAACTTCATCGCCCGAAGGTGCGTCTCGTGCTGCTGACTAGAAGTGCCGTCCGATGCTGGGCGGAAATCCGATGGGTGCGCGCCGGCGTGAAGAAGATCATGGTGCGAAGAGGATACAAAATGATGTCGGTCGTGCTCGAAGCCATGACAATGGCCGTCCCAGCCTGGGGCATGTGGATGCTCGTGCAGTTCGTGAAAAAGAGACGACGGGTGTTGACCGGACGCGGCTGTAATCGAGTGACCAACATGCCCGTGTGCTGGCCCGCTTTGACGGCGGCGCAGCTTCGCATGGAGATGACGAGGTGCTACAGCATGGTGGCGAAGGTGCAAGATCAGGCTCGGCGTCACGCCCTTTTTTACTTCGCCTCTCCCTTCGCCTTTCCTCGACGCCAAAAATGACGAGCCTCCCCCGGGAGCAGTACTAGAGACCACGACTCGGTTCCTTGAACTGGTGCTTGACGTCGACGTAGTGGTCGCGGGTGTGGTCATTGTTTTTCCTCCGGCCTTTCCAGTCTCCGCAGAGCGGCCTCCCCCGGATAACTTCAGCTTTAGCGCCTTGCGGCCCTCTGTGGGAGGAGCTCCAGAGGGACTCCCGCTCCGACTCCGCGGCGCAGTGGAGCGTTCCTGTGATGCCGGAGCTGCCGGGCGTAACGGCGACGGTCCCACGACACGACCCGGCGCGGGCCCCACTTCTATATGCTCTTGCTCGTCCGCGGCGGAACGAGCCGACCCACCCCCATGCTCCAGCACTGTAAGCTCGTCCGACACCGCTCTCTCCACACTTTCCATCTTCGAAAGGTTCACCTTCCTTCCGTCACTGGTGACGCACACGTCGGGCTTCTCTTTTTCGCCCAGACCGAGCACCAGGCTGCGCGCCTTCCCCGCACTCACGTGCGCCCGCGACCGGGGCTGCACGTAGCGAAACTTCACCCCCGGGAAAAAGGCCCTCAAGAACGGCAGCACCAGTTCGCGAACGTCGAAATCTTCAAGATCGTGCCCGTGGTCGTTTACGTGGGAGCGTAGATACACGAGCATCCGCCGATCGCTTTGGTGGGCCAGCACTCCATCCTCAATCAAGGTCTCTTTCAACACACTCCAGTTGTGCATCCCGCGCCACGAAACGCCCCCCGCGTCCCGTTTCCGCTTGGGTTTATCGGTCTTCTCAACATTTTTCCCGGTAGTTGATGGACTGCCGCCACGGCTGTTGCGTTTTGCTTGCGGTTGCGCCTTGCCGCTTATAGTTCCTCGTCTGCCCACTTTGTTATCGTTCGTTTCCCCTGCTGAGCCTCGGAGAGGACTTCTGCCTCCAGCGGGCCTCGTTTTCGTCTTCAAAGGTCCTCTCGAAGCAGGGTTGAAAGACGACGCCAGTCCCAATTCATCTACGTCCTTATTCTTCGTACCAGCCCCTCTAGTCCCTTCTAGAGAACCTGCAGGCACCCACGGAACAACCCTCGGACCCCCTTTTTCGGGAGGAAGGGGTGGATACTCGTCGTCTGGCGGCACCGGGGGCTCGTCATTCTCCCGAAGGAGCAGCACATCGCCGAGCTCTGGCAGGACTGCCGCCCGCACTCGCTCCCACCGGCCTGCGCCTGCCCCCGCGCGAGTCATTATCTTCACAGTGCTAGCTGTTAGTTTGTTAGTTTAGTTAAGTACAGTGGTTTTTAATATCGA
>RXOD01006467.1:0-10269 GCA_005223375.1 Amoebophrya sp. AT5.2
GGGAGGAGGGAGGAGGGAGGAGGAGGACGGGGCGGGGAAGAAACTCCGCCACGGATTACTTTGCGGCCTGCTCCTGGAGCTCGTTTCGTCATGATCCTGTGGGTGTGGAGCTCGCGCCGTCATGATCCTGGGGGTGTCTGTGGAACAATTGAACCGGTTGGCATTTGTTAGATCGATGCGGCGGCAGCCTATTGGGATCACTTCGCTGCTTTTGGTTTGTGATTCCCGAGCTGCTCCACGCGCGAAGGCGGTAAGAATCTAGGCGCTTAGACATTAGGGGCGAGAGGCAGCCCACGTGAATCATCGGCGTCGACGTACTCGGCGGGAATCCACCCCACGCCCTCACAGCCATAGCGGAAGCCTGTACATCATCGAACACTGTCAGCCCGTGGCTGCGTTGCGTCACAGCGCGCCAGCACTGGCCACCGCTCATCAGCACCTCAATGCCTCGGGTTTTTTTTTAGGGTTTCGGGCTGGGCTGCGTAATGTATCTGCATGGTTCTGAGCGGCGTGACAATCATGGACATCGTGGGGCTCAGCCCTTGCACTCTCAGCAATGTGGCCGGATATCTCCGACGACCTCCGTGGTGCGTGATTCATCCACACCAGCAGCCTTGCGCGTGCTCGCCCTCGCTGTTGCGCCACAAATACGGCGCGCCAGGGTGGGACCGTTGAACGCGATCGGCCTCCATGGACGCCGTTCCATTTCGAACCAGGATGAGCTTTCCACGAGCCAGCTGGGCACCACTCCTCACGACAAGACTACAAAAGCTAGTTAATCCGCACCTCATCCGTCTGGACCTCCTCGGGCTCCGGCGGGGTGTCCTCCGTGCCATCAGTATACTTGTAACGATGAACAAACGGCCTCGCTGGCTTGTAAGTGTAACACTCCTGCACCGGCTCCCGTGCCTCCTTCTCGAGGCCAATTTTGTGCGCCTTAAGTTTCTCGAGCTCCTGCACGACTTTCTCCCGCGTTCCGTGGTCGCAGCTCCCTGCTTTTATCAACCAGTACAGCATGGGACGGGTCGGCTGCTGTTCACGTTGTAGGTCCCTCGCTGATTTTATCCGGTCTAGGTCCTCAAAGCGAGTCTTGTCGCCTTCTTCTTCCCGCAAATAGTCAGCGACGTCCGACTCGTACGACACTTTTTGGACTGTCACCGAAAACGACCGCAAAGCCTCGGCGCCATCAATTTCGTTACTCGCCTCGAGGTCCTCCAACCACTCCTGCGGCGACATGTTCTTCTGGAAGTCGAACACCTTTTTCGGAGAATTGCTACTACTCGCTTCTCCCGCTGGCTCTTTTCCCGTGCTAGTCGTCTTTGCCTCAGCGCTCGGCGCCGTGTTTCTGCCTCCACTACTCGCCCCCAGGCTCGACTCCTCGCTCGCTGGTGTTCTCGCAGCGATGCTGGCTGTTGTTGGTTTAGAGGCTGTCTTCGTCTTCCCGTCGGAACCAAGCGCATGAGGACCCCGCGCATCCGCATCAAGACTTTTTCCGAGCACCTCCTGTCTCGCGGCGACTGATGAATTTCCGCCCACCAGCTTCGCTTTTGAGCTCGACGTGTGTGCTGCGTCGGAAGCGCCGAAGGACTTCGCCTTGTGTGCACGCGGCTTTCCACTTTTGCTGGAGTCGCCTTTTCCGCTGGTATTCTTGACGCCGAGAGTGGCTGACGCTGACGCGCCGGAAAAACTGGAGGAAGAGCCGGCAGCTGCTCCGGATTTCGAGGTTCCCGCGAGGGCCGCTTTACTGCTCCCCTTCATCATCTTTTCGCACCTTTGACGTTCGGTGTGGATGTTGCTAATCATGCGGTACTAGACGTTCCAGATTCCGACCGCACTCCCCCATATACTACGTCTTGAAAAGTGCAGACTCATCCTGCCTACTAGACCTTTTTCGCCGCATATCGCGCAGCGGCAAGTGTGTTCATCCAGCAGCTTAATGGCGCACTTAGATGCACTACCTTCCTATTATTTTTCTTTGTGTTCTGCTACTAGTACCTGACGTAAAAGAGTAAAAGAAACAGGTTTCTCGCTTTTGATCACGCGCTGGCCATCTTGACTAACTATTAGTGGAGCCACGATCTTCATTCTGAATAGGACCAGGAGCAGCAGTCTCCTTAAAAAATTTTTAAAGAATAAAAATAAGTAGACCGACGCTGCTAAATAGGCAAGAAGAGGCCTGTAGAAGGAGATCGGATCCCAATTACAAGATCTGGAGCGGTTCCGGTCGTTGACGGCATTCACACTGATATGAAGATCAAGTTCAAGTTCAAGCCTGAAGGAAACGAGTACGCATTGGCCAGTCGGCTTTGATATGGCGAGAAGACTTTGGTTTGCAACATTTATCAATCCATTCCATGAGAGAACCACAAACAGTGCAGAAATGGAGATTCCAGTCGAGAAACGCTTTCGGCGCTGCGAAAAACGCGACTAGTTGAACATCGCAGCAACCACGGCATGAGCATCGGGAGATTTCTGCATGCGCAGCACGTCGCCTGATCCTTGCACGATCATGGTGTTTTACGGCTTCTTCCACCAAGAGTGAGCAAAATACAACAGGGTGACGTTTTTATCTCCTTCGGGCGTCGATCGAGAGTCCTCGCTCTGTGGCTGTCGCTTGCCGGAGGACGCAACATCCAAGCTCCGCCATAGACTCGGCAAGCCCACCATTACCGGGCTGCAAAATTCTGACACACAGGCAGCTATGGAAATTCATTGCTGCAGAATGCGTTGCTATTGTCGACTGATTCTCACCGGGCAGACACATACATTCTCAAATCCTATGACGGTCTAGGATGATGTCTAGCTCGGGCGCTAAAAATGCAATGTTGACGATGCGATATTCGATAGACTCGTTCAGAGGCCTCTATTGTTGACGATAGGATTATAATTGATTCTCAGTGCGTTTTCAATGAATGGCGCAATGATGCCAAAATTGATCCGGAATGCAGACACAGAATGTAGACTCTCTCTCAATATAGTAGGATCACAGAGTTGTGGGCGGAAATAGCTACATCTTCATCGCCACTTGCATTTTCTACTTTCCGATAAAAATCGCTTCCACCCACGATTGCTTCTGTAGCTCTTCTACTTTCACCGTTCACTTCTGGAGCTGGATGGCCTTCCCGAGGTTGGGGATGGATTCCATGCGCTTGGCGTTTTCCTCGTCGCGGAGGAACTTGTCTGTGAGGTAGGCGGCGGGTCCGGGGGTTTTCGCGAAGTCCTGGGCCCAGGCAGGCGGCACGTAGAGCGCCCCGTCCCCCTTGTTCTCCGCCCGCACCATGTCCGGCCGGATCAGTGCGGTCGGGGCCGCCAGATCGATACTTGTTCCGCAGCGAGAAAGGTGTTGTTTTGTTAGTTCAAACCGGGGATCGAATTCTGCTCATAATTCGAAATATGAATATCGACTCGACGGTGAGAAGTTCGAATTCGTGGTGTAGTGATTTTCCGGATCCGTCTCCCGCCCACGTGAGGTGTCCAAAAGAAAAAGGAGAGAGGGCAAAAGAAGGACAGGACGAGAGCCAAGGAAGCCCACTAATTTGCTCAGATCAGCCTGCGCAGGCTCTCCTGTCCAAATCAACTCACTGATTTGCACCGGTCAGCCTGCGCAGCGCCTTGCCGCCGAGGAGTTGCCCCTTGTAGGATTCCCCATTGGTCTCGATCTGCTCCAGCCAGGTCGGCGGAGTTTCTTTTGGTGTTGCGCACCGCACAGCACACCAGCAGACTTTTTTTTGCTGTTTTCTATTGTTTCGGCCGTCGCTCCAAGTCGAGTCGAAGCTTTTCATATTCACATTCACTACTTAAAGAAGTAGCGGCTCGATACCTCCTCCCGGCGCTTTGTAGGTGCCTGGTCCTGGGTTGTCGCGGTACTTGCGCACGTTTTCCTCGATGAAGTTTGGCACGGAGCCTTTTGTGAAGACGACGCTGCGGTTCACGGCAGTGTCCACGCGTTTGCCGTCCGGAAGCAACTGAACGTCGTAGCTCCCCGGCGGCGGCACCTGCGAGCTGAGCAAAAGCGTCCCATCCCCGTGGTCCTTCGGCGGCAGCGGCATTCGCGGCACCGGCTGCTCCCTCAGCACCCGGTCCCGGTCGATGTCGTACCTGCACATTTTAGGTTTTCGTTTTTCGTCCACTGCTAGAGCTAGAGTTTTAACACCGAGCAGTGAGGAGGCGATGCCAATGCCACACAGTAAACACTGGAACCACTCGGCTATGGTGCCGCGGGCGACTGGGCGCTCTGATGTGGTGATCGTGGTATGATAACCCGGGCAGCTTTGTGGCCATATAAAAATCAAGTTTTTTAAAAATTGGGCAAGGAAAAAAATACTGCCCCGGCCCCGTGGGTATGTTCTTGATATTCAGCGCGCGTCCTTTCAGGGCCGACTGCTGGAAGATGCGCGCCTTGCGCTGCTTCACTATCTGGTCCTTCAGGTTCACCAGTGTCGTTATCCGCGACTGCGCGTGCGACGCCTCCTCGCGCATCTGATTCATTGTGTTTACTCGTGACAGGTTCTATGGATTTGACTCCTTTGGATTTGGTTTCCACTTTCAGTTTTAAGTACCTTGTAGAGAGAGAGAGAGAGAGTAGAGGTCGATGTAACATGAA
Organism: Amoebophrya sp. AT5.2; assembly: GCA_005223375.1. NCBI lineage: Eukaryota > Dinophyceae > Syndiniales > Amoebophryaceae > Amoebophrya > Amoebophrya sp. AT5.2. The sequence goes on from RXOD01006467.1 coordinate 4,604, forward strand.
ACACTTGCTGCACAGGTAGGTACCCGATCGTTCCTCGCCTCGATCTGACGGTCTATTCTGTGCTTCTTGTCCAGCACGTCGATGACGCGAAGCTGCTTCTCCGCGTTCCGCACCTCTTGCTCCGCAACGTCGCGCTTCTTCTTCTCCTGCGGTGGAAGTAGGGATGATTTACAGGAGTCAATTTTTTTCCCATCATCAAATCGTTCTGCTTCTCCGAGCTCGGCGGACACAACTCCTTCTCCTTGTCAGCAAAGCAAAAAACTACGACTACCAACTTGTACTTACCTCTCTATGCGTCTACTCAGAAGTTCAAAAGCCTTTACAGTATAGGCAATCGAGCAATGTTAATCGACGATGGCGCCATGGCTTCGAACATCGAGTGGTACGTCATTGAGAGCGAACTTGGCCTCTTTCTTTTTGAGTTGCTTGATGCCGTGCACCATGCGCTCTTCTTGGATGTTCTCGAAGTTCCGGTGGATGTTCGCCACCTTCGCACGCCACCCCTCCGACTTCTCGAAGTTCCGCCCCGACTGCTTCGCGCGAAACTCCCGGATGCGAACCTCCGTCTCGAGCACGTGGCTCAAAAAGTTCGCGCACTTCGCCTCGTGGTTTTGCTGTTGGATGGTGTTGTTGTCGTTGTGTAAGATAATCTTACTAAGATTTTATACGCTTACGCTAAGGCTGAAAAAATATATATCGCTGCAATGAAGCTATGAATGCTGCTGTCACGGATTGCGACCACTCTCTCATCAATCGAATCTTTCTGCGGGGTGCCAAAAATGTTCTCGCTGAAAAACCCAACCGCAGAATGAACAGTCCAACGAATAGGCAATGAGTAGACCTTTATGTCTTTCAAAATTTTTCGGCTGTGCTGCAGTTTTGCTTCGTTTCCCGCAGCGTTTTGCCTCACCCGCACTGCCTTTTCCTCCTTCATCATGCTCGACTTTTCGTCCCGCTTCTTCTGTTTTTCCCGAAGCTGCTGCTCCTTCTCGAGCTGCTCCTTGTTCTCGGTCTCTACCACCGTGTGGTAGCGCAGCTGCTGCTTCAGCTCGCCCTCTAATCGCCCGGCCTCGGCGTCCAACAACTGCTCGAGCATGTGCATGCTCTGGTAGCTCTTCACGTTCGAGTTGCCCTCCGTCTGCTTCTTCGTCATCTCCACGAACACCTGGTTTCAGGCGTAGGGTAGTGGCAAGCACTTTCATTTTTTTTTTGGGGGGGGTCGTTTTATGTTGCGCACCATTACAACTGAGCGTAGGCGGAGGTGGAAAGCGATGCATTTCCGTAGTTCTTCGGCGAATTTGATCAGTCCCAAAACTCTCGCGAAGCAAGCACAAGAACCAACCGGCGGTCACTTCTTAAGCAGTGACCGCCGGTTGGCACAAACCAAACGCGAGCAACTCCAAAAAGTGATGGTGAAAATGAAAATTGGATTTGGTGCTCGACGTCGCGGTCGTGTAACGACCCGCATATATCTACTTTCTTATATTCATCACTGAAAGCAAAGGCACCTTTGCTCGCTCCTGGAGCACGAGACTGAGCTTGGCCTGCCTCCTGGTTTCGTAGTGGTTATACCGGAGCCGCTGCTTCTCGATCGTGTCCTGTGCGTCAGTTTAGGTTTTCAAACTTGCGGAAACTACCGGAAAAATTTCAACACTTACTATAGTTAATTCTTCCATTAAATCGCAGACATTTAAAGAGCCCAGCGATGGCACTACCGTTGGCCTGTGGAAGTCCTGGAAGCTTTTGATCTTCAACTCGGTCATGAGCACGCCGCATCTTTTCAGCGCCTCCTTCGTCCTGGGAGTCTCCTTCAGGTTCCCCGAAAGCGCGGCGGTAAGCCCGGGGTCGTCAAGACCCCCCGTCGCCTCCATCACATTATCCAGACTGTTCTTGGTCTGCGGAGGAGACTTCTGCTTCTCCGGCATCTTGAAGTTGAATTTGGGATTATTAGTAGCCGAGGGAAGCGTACTGTCGGTCGTACTGTGGGAATTGAATTAGACCGGGCTTCGCGTGCTCGTGAAGGAAACGTCGCGGTCGCAGGCGCAGCAGCCGATGGTCCGGGAGTACACGCCGGCGTGACGTGGCGGTGCAAACGAAGAAGCGCGCTCTGCCGCTCTCTGGAAGAAGTGCGAAACACCACAGCACGCAGATGGAGGAGGTGCTCGAGCCTCTACTCCCGCGCGTCACGGCAGACAGCCCATGTTTTTTCCGACCTATTGCGGTCCGTAACCTACACTTTTGTGATGGCAATTCTTCGACTTACTTTCACATTTTTTACGCAGATGCACTGCACCAGAGTAGAAATAGAGGCCGAAGAGGCAGACCTCTAGACTACGTGCACTTAGGCGTTCGCTCCCCCTTCCGAAGTATGTGAGAATCTGATATTCTGATGAATTCTGATCAGCCCTCCCGTCGTCACGCTCGCCGAGTTTCGCGTCTCGTTCTGATGCCGTCGGCCTCACCCCTCAGTGACTTTGCAAGCACCCTTCTCGTGAGCCTGTAATACGGGCACACGCACAAACGCACGACAGAATCAGAAGCAGAATTACGCTTAACCGCCTTGGTGGTGGTTACAACACCAACGGCAGCCCAAGCATCGGAGGACGGCCCGCCAGCTTTGGACATACAACACACAAGGGGCGACGAACGAGAATTAAACTGCGAGTTTCTGGCGCTGGCTGCGCTACCCGACGAGAGATCCGGCACGACGAAGATGAAGAACCAAAGGCTGCTTCACTATCCACGATCATGTCTTTCGATATATACACGTGCACGAACCCGTCTCCCACGATGACGACGATGAAGGACGGAACTGCTCATGATTTTCCTTCAGAATAAGCATCACTTCAGATTTCAGGCGTGGATGAAGTGTGGATACGAATTGATAATAGCTGTACGTGGTCAACCGGATCCAGCGCATGGTCAGTTCGTGAGAATAAACTCGAACTTCCATCCCATGGTCACTCGAACTTCCCAGCCTGGGGCCTGTCTTGGCTGTGATTGCTATCGTCTTCAAGAGAATTGCACCGCCTTCTGGTTTCTAAGGATCTCTGCTCGTGCGTCGAGTCGTCGTTGCGCGTCGTCATCACCTCCGACAAAAGGTTTTTACGAGCGACGTCAGCGCCCAAAGATGGTCGTCACCACCTGAAGGTGGCGCGCCGACGCAAACCGTCCCCTCGGCCGTTCCTACAGGAACCTCCCGCATCTTCTCGCGGAGAAGCGCGTGAAAAGCTTATGGAGGAGATGCTCAATTCGATATCAGCATTTCTCAAGGGACAGCAGGGTACTTATCAATCTGGATCCATCCTACGCTGCCGTGCCCGCGCTCGCCGCACGACACTACCCAATGCTGAAAAACGCGCCCGCAGTAGAAACAAAGCCCCGCCCCCCAGTCACATCATCTGGCACTGCGTGTCTCCCCCGCTCCCCTGACCCCCACCGCCGCGCTCCTTTTGACGCTGCACTCTCTCCAGCAGCTGCTCCCGTGACTGCCGCGACATTGGCTCCGCGCGGTTTACTCGACGATCGTTCTTTCGATCGCCATTCCCAGCACCTGATCCCTTCTCCCCCCCGCCCTCATCCCCATCAACCTCTCCCGCGAAGTAGAAGCTCTTGTCCAGCCCCAGTTTGGCCAGCGTGTTCCGCGTGCCCTGGTCCGACTTCTCGCTCGCCAGAGCGGAGGGAAACAGGACCTCGAAGCGAACGACCAAGTCACCGTACGTCCCGTTCGAGGTGGGCATGCCCTTGCCGGGGATGCGCCAGATGTCGTTGGGCTTCACCACCTGACCAGGGGCCGACTCGACGATGATCTCCCGTTCGTCCAGGAACCGGAGCTTGAACCTTATTTAAGTTTTAATACCGGAGACTGGTCGTCGTGGTTTCTTTTCTTAAGGAATTCTTAGTGCATCACCGGGGATCTGCTGCTGCATTTATTGTTCGCGTAGAACCTCCCCGGCCGCCGAAAAAATAAAAAAATAGATGAATCAACGTACATACAGGAGGTAGTACCTGAAGCCGCAGAGTGCGTCTTGCAGCGGCAGCGTCTTTTTGATCATGAGGTCCTGGCCTATGCGGTGGTAGACCGGGTGACGCTGCTCCTCAACCACGAAGATGAGGTCTCCGGTCTCGCAATTTAGCACTTCGTCCGCCTTCCCCTCGAATTTTTGGACGAACCCGGTCGTCGCCGTGCGCGGAACTTGAATCTGGAAGAACTCCTTCTTCTCCGTGATCCCCTTCCCCCGACACGGCTTACACTGCTTCCCCGGAGGAACAACCATGCCCTCACCTGGAAGCGAGAAGAGCCGAGAACGAGATGACAGATGAGGATGAGCGCTAGGTACTTGTTAGATTTGGATGAATTCGATGCTTGGATGTCGATCGATTGTAGTTAATTGTGATTCGATGATCTTGGCCTATGCCGAATATGCCCCACTTCCGGTGAACTTGCTCTACCATTCGGAATAATCCGCCGCCGATTTCTTTCCCTTTGACCTTCCCCAGCAGCCCCCGTATCTTCACGGGGTTGAGGCGCGGGGTGGTGGGGGTTCTGGGCGAAGCTGGGGGGTGGGTGGCGGTTGGGGTGCCGGGGCAAGAAGCGTGTTGGGGCGGCCTCCCAGTTTGGATAATAATCCGCGCGAGATTTCCTTATCTTTATGGCGCGGCGATGCTCAAAGCCGATTCCCCAAATCAGCACCAGAGGCCAATCCCGAAACCAACGGAGCCAGCCGGCCAAGCCGGTTCACCTTTGTTGTTCGTCTTAGGAACGATCGGGAGGATAGAAATCGCCTGAAAACTATTGGCCTTGAAACATCGAAAAAGTTCCTACCGTTGCACTTCGGGCATTCCGATTGCACGAACTGGACGAAGGGCCCCATCCGTTGCTGCTGCTCGATCCGGCCGCTTCCTCCGCACGTGGAGCAGGCCCTTACCTCACTGCCCCCGTGGCCCCCGCAGTACTCGCACAGCACGTGCCGCGTGAGCTGGTAGTCTTTTGTGGTTCCGCGGTAGATCTCTTCGAGCGAAAGTTTCATCTTTTGCACGATGTCCTGCGTTTTTCGCCGACGATTCGCGTGCGGGTGCTGTTGACCCCCCTGGAAGTTCTGCCCGAAGATGTCCCGGAACATGTCGAAGGGGTCATGATGGCCAAACCCCTGGGGGCCACCCCCGCCTGCTCCCGCCCCCGCCTGCTCCATCTGCTCGAGGCCAGCGTCGCCGTACAGATCGTACATCTTCTTCTTGTCCGGGGAGCCAAGCACGTCGTACGCCTTCGAGATGTCCTTGAACTTGTCGGCGTCGCCGCCGCGGTCCGGGTGGTGCTCCAACGCTTTCTTCTTGTATGCGGCCTGAAGTATGATTTTCTAAAATGAAATTCTGACCGAGAATATGAAAGCATGATGCGCGCGGAAAAACTCCGCATGCGACGTCGCGCTGCCGAAAGAAGGAGGAAGAGGGTCCTCGAACCAAACCTGACTCGGAGAAGGTCGGAAAGGATGGTCCGATAAAACGACGTAAATGAACCACATACAACCACTGGTCACTACCAAACCAAAACTATAATCTGTATACGTCGAACTACACAAAAAGTACAGCACCTTTATCTCTTTCTCCGAGCTGTTTTCGGTGACGCCGAGCGTGTCGTAGAGCTTCTTGCTGCGTGGCGGCGCGCG
>RXOD01006468.1:0-10266 GCA_005223375.1 Amoebophrya sp. AT5.2
CGCCGCCGTTGCAGCTCTTGCTGCAGTCGCTCCAGTCCTCCCACTCGTGCCAGTGGCAGTCGCGCGTGTCCGCGCACTCGACGTAGTCGTCGCAGGGGCGCACCTCCTCCAGGGCGATGTCGCATGTGTTCCCGTTGTTCCTCGGGAGCGCCAGCAGCGCCCGCGTGCGCTGCTGGTAGCCGTCGCGGCCGCAGGTCTGGGAACAGGGAGACCACCCGGACCACTGCGAGCTTTCGCAGTCCTCGGAAACCGTGCACGGCTGCGTGTTACAGGGCAGCGTTAGCCGGACGTAGCCCTTGCAGGGCTGGCCGCCGTACTCGTTCTTACGGATGCGAGCCTTCTCGCGGTAGGTCTGGCCCCCGCCGCAGGAGCGGTCGCAGATGGTCCAGGAACCCCACTCGGAAAGCGTGCAGTCGATCGGGTCCTTGTTCGCCTGCACGTTGGCGTGGCAATCCACAGCAATGCACTTGCGGGTCTCGACCTGTCGTGGGGGAAAAGATCATGAAGCAGGTTCTGGCTCGTTCAGTAATTTCAAATCAATGATATTTATAATTTTCAATTCAAGAACATACAAGCACGAAAGTAAGTGCCAAAAAACCTTCGCCCCTTCGCAGGGCTTCCCGCACAACGATTGGGATTGGGTTTCGGTGTCTCGCCTGCGTTCTTGCAGGCCGTTGCACTCGCAAGTGGACCAGGTCGACCACTCCGTCCAAGTGCACGGAGGACAGTCTTCCACGACGTTTGGGCACTCCCCCATGTCGCACTCTTCCCATATCGTCGAGTGCCCCACGCACTCAGGCGGAGGTGGCGTCGTTGAAGTTGTTGTAGATGCAGATGTGGTCGTTGAGGTTGTGGTGCTTGTGGTGGTTTTTTTCGCTTTCCGTTCTTTGGCGACAACTTTTCGCTCGGCGTCGGCTGTGGCTTTGCCGTCATCCGTGTCCTGGTCATCTGTCCGCTCGTCTCTCTTGGATTTGTCCTTCTTCGCGCTGTCGCCCTTGCTTTCGTCGGATTTCAAATGGCGGATCTCCCGATCTTGCGAGGAAGGGCCGGCTTCGATTTCCGGAAGAGATGGAGACCCCGAGGGCGAACTAGCAGTAGGCCCGGCAGCTGCAGCGGTGGCAGCAATCCGCAACCTGCTTTGAAGCGCAGATAGGCCAAGCATCGCCCGCGTGCTTCTTCTCGTAGGCGCTCGCATGGTACCGAGCTGACGACTCGATGTCGATCGCGCGATCAGATAAGGGGACCCGTATGCGACATATTATGCTTTTATTGATTCCGATGAAGACTCTGAGTCAGGTGGGTCTACTTGCACTGGTTTATGGTACGTATGTAATAAATCAATGGTAGAGGAGGTAGTACCGCTAGCGCTAGCCCTAGCGCTATAGTGACTGTGAGAAAAAGAAACAGATCCTATTGCTAGTACTTTCGTTCACTATGCCTGTATTCATATTTTTATGGGTTCTTCACTTAGAACCGTTACCGGCGTGCTACTTCACGTCGGCCACAACGGCTGCGTTCTTTTTTATTTTCTTGCGCTCTGTATTGTTGTAGAACCGCCACGCACGGCAGGATGTAATTTCTCTCCCCAGTCGTGCTAAGCCGCAACCCGAAGGAAAACTTCGGCGCACCTCATCTCCAAGTTTCGTATCAATTTGTAAGTACTTTCAGTTTCAAGATACATCTTCAAATTGCGGGTAGCATTTCATTTGTCGTGAGCTCACTGGCGCATCACGTTTGCGAAACACGACAGCGGGCCACCTCGCGTAAAAAAAATGATCATCTTCGTCATAGTTTGTTCATCCCCGGTACAAGACAACACCAGCCACTACTTCGACTGAGGTATACTTTCTTATGTTGTCGTGCTGCATGTTAATTGTGTTTGGGGCCGCAGAGGCGTCCACATACTGCTAGAGCTCGAGCTGCAACCCCCCTGGTCACTATCTTCTATATTCTTTGTTCGCGTTCTATTTCGACTCTTCGAAGGTAATGCTACTCTCCTGTGACCATGACTTTCTTCCGTAGGTCGAATTGGTAGCGTCGGCCAGTGTAGCTCTGGGCGTGCAAAGCCATGGAGAATTGGTCGACGCTGCGACCACTCGACGTCGATGAATGCGCCACGTTCATGATCGTGACTCCGGGCACATCATAGAATTGCACCGGATTAGTGCGATCATCTCCGGTGTTCCTCCCGCCGCCGCTTATCCGTACGTCGTAGAGTGCGACGAATTCCTGCCCCCCAGTCGCGACCCAAGCGGCACATGCCGCACCAATTCCAATGCTCGGCGGGAAAAACAGCGGTTTCGCGAAGAACTTCAGATGCTGGAACTGCGGAGCGCTTGAGGAGACGGAGGAAAACCCGGCCCGCATCCGGTGCAGGTCCCAGAGCTGCAACCGATTCGCGGTGATACTCGCGGCGCGGTCGCACGGTATTTCTGCGGTCGACGTCGGATCGCGGCGCATGAAGTTGTTCCAGTAGATCATCGTTTCCTTGTCCAACGCTACGGCGCGAAGAGGCATTGCGCCCTTTGAATAGTCGATGTAGTCGTATTCCTCGACTTCAGCTCTGCCTGGAAAACGCCCAGGCGATGCTGTAGTACTTGAAGAAGAAGAACTTGAAGTCGGAGTTCTGAAAAGCCGCATAGCACCGTCAGCACCTCCGGAGAGTACCAACTGAGTTCCGTCGACCGCAGTAGCAAAATCCAGTGCCGTGACAGGTCCGCGGTGCGCATTTGGTCTCGTCAGCGTGACGCTCGGTGCTGCACCGATGCCACCAGCACGCGGCGTTGGTCGTGGTGCGGCCTCAACATCCCCGCCGCCGACGAGGTAGCGCTCTGCTAGAACAGCTCGAGAGCGACGACCACGCTCGTCAACGACGTCTTCGTCATCTTCCGCAGCAGTGGTACTACCACTTGCGTCTTCATTGGTGTCGCAACGCTCTTGCTGCCCCTCCTCGTGTCCTCGTCGGTTCGGCGTCACTAGTGTCCTTCCCGCATTCCTACAAGATCGTAAATGATGCTCCTGATCGCCCTTCTCCTGTTGTAGCTGTTCCTGCCCAGCAACGCTGCGCCAAAACGTTACGCTGCCGTCACCACCGCCGGTTGCGATTTCCTCGCCACAAGCGTACACACTCGTCACCGCGTCTCCCTGTGGTGTCATTTTCTGCGCTTGAAACACGTACGTGGGCGGGACGTTTTGCCGTTTCTCCGCCCCAACGGCGAAGCACTTCGAGAAGAGATCGTCGTACACCTCGCATTTTCCGTCGGACCGCACAACTACCAACGAATCGTCGCCCGCGAAGTGCAGCGAAACCACCTCGCGCACCTGCTGCGGGCGATACTGATAGCTGCCCTGACTTCCGTCAAGCTGCTGCGATGACGAGAGCAGCAGGCGAGCCTCCTGTGGCGGCCGCGCGATCGATAATTCCACTCGGCCATCCCCGTGACCAAGCGCGGACGCGAACCCCTTGCCGCCCGGTTGGAACGCAACGGCGGTCACTGTGGTGCCCTTGTCATTCCTCCCCCTACTCCCTCCAACGACGATTTCGGAGGTGCCGCACACGCCGCAGGCGTGAGAAGATCCTCCGTAACACCCAGACCGAGCCGCATTGTAGGAGTAAGCTGCCCCCATGAAGTCCTAAGCTGCCCCCATGAAGAGGGATTGGCTTTTCAAGGACGAGGCTGCATGAAGAAGAACAAAGAAGAAAAGGCGGCGTTGATTACATCAGATACCTACATTCAAATATGGTGCGTTGGATTTTTACGTGGGCTCGCCCGAAAGCGAAATGTGTGTTCACTCGTCATGGAAATGCCTGATTTGATGACGTGCTCTCTCCTACGCCACAGAAGCACGCTCGACTGAGGTAGCGGGCGAGGCGAAAACCACCCTCCTTCATCATGTCGCTGATGCTCCAAGAAGCCCCTTGCGTGATCACGCAATTCCATTTCCATGGTTTTCAGAAATTGTATACAGTGGTCTTGGCGGCGGACCGGTAGAGCCAAAACCAAATGCATTAGCATTTCCATTTCGTTCGCCGTAACAAAACATTTACGCGGTCGCGGCAGGGGCAGGACGATGAAGTGGTAGTTCGGTGCGTCATTGTCAACATCTGTCCGCGTGTAGTACTCTGGCGCGGGCTTCGTCCCCTCGTCGATACAAACATACTTACTAGGTTTTCAACATCATCTCTGGAGCAAAGGATTGATCATATAAACAAGTTCTTCCTTCGGCACAACTTACTATCCATGTCTTCTTTCATTGATGAGATTGTTGATGTTCAAGTTCAGAGTGCGAAGTCTCGGCTAGTTGACCGCCTTGGCGAGCTCCCGATGACCATGCCTTTGGAGGGACCAAGGATGCGCTCCGTGTCGAACATGAGTTCCACGATTTTACGGCGGCTCCGGAACGCGACGAAGCAGACGGCGCTGAAAAAGAGCATCGTCCACACGGAGGGGAGCCAGGAGCCGCTCGGGGGCTTGGAAGCGGCCGCCGCTGCTCCGCCCGCGCTCTCCGCCGCGCGGTCGATCATGGCGGTCGCAGCACCACCTACCCCTTTGCTGGCAACCGTGCCATCCGGAAACGCGATTTTGGATTCGATCAACTGACTCAGCTCCGGGAAGTCTGCGTCCAGATACGTGTTGCCCTCGGTGTTGATCAGATTTTGTCTGGGCGCCTCGCCGTAGCCGGAGTGGAATTTGTCCACCACGGACATGCCGCTGATGACCTCTCCCACCGGCGCGAAGCCCTGCGTGTCCAGGAACTTATTGTCGACTGTGTTGATGAAGAGCTGCGTGGTCCGCCGCTTCCGCCCGTCCATCGCGAACGTCACCATGCCGCGCGTGTTGCTCTGCTTCGGCGGTTCCACCGGCAGCGGTCGGTCTCCCCACTGCGCGTTCACTTTTGGGTCTCCGCTCAGCCCGAACTGGGACATGAAGCCCCGGATGGTGCGGAAAAACCGCAGGTCCTTGAAAAAATCCGACGCGGTCAGGTCGATCACGCGCTGGAAGCCAGCGGGCGTCCACTGCTTGTGCAACTTGATTTCGATCGTCTCGAGCTCCTTCTCGCCGTGATGCCGCACTTTCAGCTGCCAAACCGCCTCGTCGTGCTCGGGCTGCCCGCCCGCACCCGCAGCTGTCTGCCGCAGCGCCGCGGCCGCGCCAATCGTCGAGGCATCCTCACGACCGTGAACATCCGCAAGGGACGACGGAGAAGATGACGCAGAAACAACTGAAGCAGAGGAGGCTGCTCGGTTGGAAAACGCAGCGATGTAGTTCTTAGGCAGCAGGAGGAGGGCCGCAGCAGCTGCGGAGGTAGATATTCCACGACGGCGCCAGAACAAGATGAACATCGTGCCGCGGTGCAGCTCCTTCCGAGGCAAAAGTTCTTCTGCTTCTCCCGAGCGTATACGCTGCAACGATCTACTCCGTAGTGGTACTGACTTCACTCACTTCTGGGATAAATTTGATTATTTGATGAAATCTTCTTCTTCGTGGATGTGGATCTGGATGTACTAACTTTTTACCGATAGAAGCTGAAGAGAAACAACGAAAATGACTGGGCGTGCTTCTTTTCTTCTGTTTCTGCCTTCTGTTTTATGCTGATTTCGCCCCTTCTCGTTTTTTCTTTTTTTCTCGTCCTACCACGTCCATGGCTGCTCGCTCCTTCGACGATGAACACGCGCCGGCAAGGTACTCAAACACCATCGCATCAGTCTCTTTTTGTTCATGAATGCAAAATTGATGAGCAGGCTTCGTTCATTCATCGGAGGGGAGTCTCTAATTGTAATTCCGCACGATGCACAAACGCCTAGTGCGCGACATCAGCAAGAAGCCGACCGTCGACGCCTTCGGCCCTTGTTGGCTTGCTTCTGCTTCTTCTCGTTCTTGTCGTGCGCAAATATATGTTTGGCATTGTACTACCTGCTCTTGCTCTACCATGTACAACATTAACATTTGGGCGATTTTCTAGGACTTCGATTTTCTAGGACTTCCTTTGTAAAAAGGAGCTGGCTGGACCTGCTCTACCTTAAGGGTCGGTTCATCTAAAATGGATGCAAACTAGATTTTATCGTTCAAAACCAGTACTTGATATGGATACACGACTCCTAACTCGAGGCTGCCCGCCCTGCCGCAGCGGCAGCTTATCATCACGGCCACCGGTCTTTGTAGCAGTCCGAACAAAACAGTAATTCCATGCGTCAAAGAAAACGTAAAAAAACAAGGAAGTAACGGTAAGTAATATGTTTGTAATTCCAAGAAAAGCAAGGCGCACAAGTGCGAAGAGTTTAAGTAAGTTTATGAAGAAATAAGCGGTCCATCGTGTTTGTGTGTAAGTGTATTGTCAACTATACCAAAGGGCTAGCGCCATTGTCATCTCATCATAATCATCTCTGTTGATCAACATCATCAGCGCAAACCCAAACCCGATTGTGGTCCGCGCGCGCCCCTCCTCCCTCGCCGTCACCTCTTCCTCGCTCCGGCGCATCCCTTCCGACCGCCCGCACAGGTGCAGCAGCGGAATTCGCACATGCGTTCCCCCACTTCTTCTTTCACGAGCGCCGTGGTCATCGACGAGTACCAGCCATAGCTCCAGAGCACCAGAACCGGCCCCGCGATGCCGAACGTGTACAGGAAGACCTGGCTCGGCGAAAAGAGCAGGTCCCCGCTGCTGAACGGCAACCCCACGTGCCAGTAGTACCCCATCCAGTGTTCGCGGTCCGAGAGATCGCCCCAGTTCCAGGACAAAGTGGCGAGCAACACGGCGCCGAAAAGCAGCAGGACTGCCAGTGCCTTGTAGAATTCTGTCGCGAACGTGACCAGCACGCGGTACCGGTTGGAGCCAACGGATCTTATTCTAGTGCTACCTGCTCCCCGGGCGGGGCTGGTGGATTTTTTGTCCCGTCCGTCGGACGCGTTGCCGCTGGCGTTGAAGATTTTGAAGGTGAAGGGAAGGCAGCCGCAGCAAGCGCTCGTGAACGCCGCGAAGAGGAGCAACTCGAGCAGCAGGTCAAGCGCGCGGCCGTTCGTAAACCCGACGACGTAGTCGGTTGGATCGTAGTCGTAGTTCAAGGTCTTGAACGCGAACGGCACGAGGAGGCCCAGCGTGGCCGTTGTGCGGACCTGGCTCATCCCGATCACCGCGAACAAGTAGAACGCACTCTCGTACACCGTGTTGATCGACTGGCTCTCGTTCCCTTTCCCGGGGAGCGAAACGGTGGGCCGCGAGGTGGTCTCCGGCTCCACGGCGAGCAAGGGCGTCGCTTCGCCGGCAGAAGCGCGGGCGGAAGCGTCGCTTGCACTCGATGTGCGAGCGGCGAACAGCCTTCCGACGCCACCCAACACGTCCTCCTCAGTCATGTCATGCTCTTCCACGATAACGTTCAGGACGGAGTTGGACGTCAACCTCTCCTGCAGCGCCGCAGAGGCCCTTGCTGCGTGAAGATGTTGCTGGCCTTGCTCTTTCAAATTCACCTGCTGGAGATCTTCCGCCATTTCCATATGCGCCATCTCAGTGATCAACTGGGCTTTTACAGCGGAGCTGTATCCGGGACCGCGATACAACCCAGCAGAGGACCCGGCGTTATCAGCAGCACCTCCAGCAAATGATGTAAACGCGCCGGAGTCTGGAAACGCGGCGGAAGCCGGTTCGTCATACGTCATCGCGGCGGAACCCCGGGCCCGGGCGCTGAAGTAATCGGGGCTACTCGCAGCGCTGACGTAGGGCATCCCAGCCGAATCGAGCTCGAAGTCGATCTTCCGTGCTTTGGCGGCGTAATACCGGGCGCCCGCCTTGACTCCTGCCGCTTCGTTTGCGGCGGCGACTCCACGGAGACGAAGGGGTTTCGGGGTCGAACTGCCCGGATCTGCTGCGGTGGCTGCACTTTTGGGTGGGCCCAATCGCGTGTCGCGGTCGCGCTCCATGGCCTGGGCAAACAACTCGTACTCCACGGCATCTTTTTCCTGTTCGACGGCGGCCGCGGTTTCGCGCTCCTTTCGCGCGACCAGGGCTTTCGCGACGATGAAGGCGATCAAGAGTGCGATCTCGTTTCCGAACGCGTGCGTCAGGTACACGAACTGCAGGGCCTGGTTCTCACGCCAACCTCTGGGCGAGGATGGAGTTCCGGCCGAGTCTTGCCGCAGCTGTTGTTGACCTGCTTCTTCTGCTCCGGCCAAGTCCCGCCACCAGGCTCCCGCGGCTGCTACGCGATCCTTGTGCGCGGTCGGATCCAAATGATTCACGTAGCCGCCCAGGCCGACGACCACCGCGTAGCTTTCTCCTTCCCGGACCGCGTAGGTGAACACGCAAGCGACCACGGCGTTCACGAGCAAGGCCGGCACCCAGAAGAAGAAGATGAAGTGGAACCACGAAATCGACCGGACGGGGTTGCTGAACATGGAGAAAACTGCCGAGGAGCGTTGCACTTGGGTCCTTCTGTTTTGCGTAGGGTAAGGTGATTGGATGGCGCCCACTGACATCCGCTCAGCCGCTTCTCCCACCTCGGCTCGCGCGGTTCCAGCAGGGCCCGCATTCTTGTTCCCCTTATTCGCCGACAGCGAGACAACCGCATCAAATTTTCCTGAGGCCGCCGGGCCGCCTAGCCCCGTCGGGTAGGCCGGCTGCACCGACATGACTTTTGCGGCCTTCCGCACTTGCGGCTGCTGCGGGCTGCCTAAAAACCCGCTCCCGGAAATCGCGCTTCCCGGCTCTTCGGACGCAAGTCGCGACAGGTCAGACGGTATCGCCGCGGAGTCCCCGCTGTACAGGGGCCGGCCGTCGCTCCCGTACACGAGCACTCGCCCCTTTCGCGACATCGGCGGCGCAATTATCGGATTGCCTTTCTCATCCAATTCTTCCAGGTCGTACTCGAAAGCGCCGTCCCGTTCGTCGATAACGTCAGACAACCCGATTCCCGCCATCTCGGCCATGCTGGCTCTCGAGGTGGCGACGAAATCGCCCAGGTCCTCATCGTCGTAGGTGCGGTCCATGTCCCCGTCCTCGTCCTCTTCCTCGACGTAGGAGTCGCGCGTAGCCATGTCTTCCGCGGCCCCGCGCGCTTCGCGGGCACCCTGGCTCAGCTCGAACACGTTCAACCGAAACACGAACGCGTTCATCAGCCCGCAAAGCGCTGGGAGCAGGTAGTAAATCAGCCAAAGGAAGCCGCGGCGCTGCGCAAGCAGGGCCAGCGACCGGGTTTGGCCCTTGGAGAAGTCGGGGTGCTGCGAAAAGTAGTAGTAGTCCAGACCGTAGATTGCAACGATGTAGAGCGGACGAACAAAGCAGACGTTCGACCCGATCAGGTAGTACCGCAGGCGGCCGGCGGAAGCGACGCCCCAGAGCAAAATCAGGTTCAGAATCACAAGCACGAAGCCCGCGGCGTAGTCCGGAGACCAGATTTTTCCTTTGGGCAGAACTTCCCCGTTCGGCTTCGTCACATAGCTTGGGTCCTGGGCGAGCAGGAGTGCGTGGATAGAGAGAATCGCGAGCAGGCGCAGAAAAAAGATGCTGCGGGAGCGAAAACTGGCCACATAGGAACGCAATTCCCCCCGGACGAGGACGCGCAGGCATGGCGACATGCGCTCGTTCGGGTCGGGAGATACAAAACTCGTCCGCCGCGCGCAGCACGATCTCCAGCAAGCGTAGCGATCCTGGGCTTCCTGAGTACCCTTAGTCGCTCGTCCGTCAGCACTGGCTTCCATCAACATCGCGGCTTTTTTATCCCACTTCGCAAAGGTCCAACCGAAGCTGGTGCGGTCGTCGTTGAGGTCTTTCCGAAGCAGAAACTCGGTGAGGAACCAGCTGAAAAACAACCCCGCGAAGACCTTCCCGAACGCGTCGAAAACGTAGTCGGCGCTCCGCATTCCCACCCCGATTCCCAAGTGGTTGGCCGGCTTTTCCACGCTGGTTTGCAGTTGCCCGTTGGCTGCTCCACCCTCCCTCCGTGCGAGCGCCTGCAACGTGGGCATGGTCAGCGTCCAGTCGAAGCCGAAAGTGAGTGCGTACTGGGTGCCGACAGCGATTGCAAATAACGCGAGCTGCACAACCAAGACCCAGTGGGCATTCGCCGTCCAAGTCCAGCAGTTGCGCGTGACGCGCTTTCGCTCCGCGGAATCCTCGAGGCCAGAGTCGTTCAGAACGCCCAGGTGGGCACTGGTATTCTTGTCATACACGTTCACTGTGTCGTCCTCGAAGTGAAACACGTAATCCTCCTCACTCCTCATACCTCCGGGCGTCGATGGATCCGCCTCGGAGGAAGAGGTTTGCGGCTGGGGG
>RXOD01006469.1:0-10260 GCA_005223375.1 Amoebophrya sp. AT5.2
TAAGAACGCGGCGCCGGTCCTGACCCTGTACTCGTCTGGTATTTTTGTTGTCTTATATTTCGCCTGGTATTCCGAATACTCGGCAAGAGGCGCTGCTCTGCATCATCTATCGCTGGCAGAAATGCCGCCGGCCGAAAATGGGTTTTTCATCATCTTCCCTGTAACGAAACAGAACACCTTCGAGGCTTTGACGAAGCTGCGTTCTATGGGCGTGGAGAACGTGTGCCGCGCGTACGACGAGCGGCAGCAGGCGGTCGCCGCGGGAAACGACCAGCGGCCGCTGTCGAACCGCGAGATCCTGAAGCACTTCGAGAACTTCGGGTTCGACGAGGACATGGTGCTGCACCGGCAGCTGGGGAGCTTCTCCATGGGGCAAAAGTCGCGGCTGCTGCTCGCCGCGAGCATGTGGGTGAAGCCGCACTGTCTGTTTAAGGAGAGAGTCAGCCCATTTCCCCACGGTGACAGGTCGGAAGGAGTGCGACGCCTTTGTATGGGGTGGTCGCGTATTTGGTGTTGTACCGAGATTGGGTTCATAGCGGGGGTCCTGTTTCTTGGTCTTGTATGTATGACTCATGTATTTGACTCGTATAGTATTTTACTCGTACTCTAGCTATCGGGTTGGTCGATGTTCTACTTCTATCTCGTAGGGTCGTGAAACTGCAGGAATAAAGAAGCGTTTGTTGCTCGCCGCGAGCATGTGGGTGATTCAAAAAAAATTGATTTCCGGTGAAAATGGGTTCTTTCTCCCTTTCTACCCTGTTTCTAGACGAACCGACCAACTACATCGACCAGGAGACGCTGGACGCGCTGGAGAAGGCGCTGAAATTCTTCCGGGGGGCGGTGCTCATCGTCAGCCACAACCACGCGTTCCTGGAGCGGGTGTGCCGCGAGCACTGGCGAGTGGAAGACAAACGGGTGCGGAAGTAGGAGGCTGTGTTGTGAGAGTGGGGGGAGGTGGAGGCGGGGGGAAGTGCTGATGTTCTTGAGAGCTGTTCATGAGGGCCTCCTCGATCGATCGATCCGGTGCGGGAGCTGGGGTAACCGAAAGGATACCATTCGAGCCGATGCCGGATTCCGGACAACGATGCCTAGGAACCGATCAGACTCGGATTGATGTATTAGCTGCGAAAAGAAGCAGCTGTGCGGAGGTGGGTCGACAGCAAGAGCGCGTTCATTCTCACTCAGTGGCCTCGTCAATTGCCTGTCTTTTGCTGTTTGTTGCCATGCTCTTGATTTGTCCTCGAGTCGGTGTGTCGTGCCTTGATGTCCCTCGTGAAGATCATACAAAAAAATATATATACCATAAATCAAAATCATCCGTGCGCAGGTCTTGATCAGAGCACTCGAAGATCAAAATTTCTTCCAGCAGCTCTCAAGATCTACATCGAGTGCGCGCATGTGCAACGATCACTCCTATCGAGCCAATATTAGCTCTTTCTTCCCTCGCTTCTATTTTTTCCACGACAGGAGGTGGTCTTTGCAGCAACGCGTCGCGCATTTTTTTTCTAAGTACTTTGTCGAAAGACGGCCTCTATGGCCATCTAGTCTCGCGACACAACAACGAACCCTTATATATTTAGGCAAGACTACAATGGGCGTACCGACCTCGATCAAGCTTCCCCAGCCCGGGCAGTACGTGGCGTTGCGCAACGTGCAGGGCGAGCTGAAGATATGTCTGCTCCCGGCAACCCCAACCCCAGCAACCGGCGCTGCAGATGGACCGCAAGCAGGAACTATCAAATTCGGCAAGCACCCGGCGCTCGCGACCTCCACGCTGCTGGAGACGCCGTTCGGTGCCACTTTACTGTACACCGAAGGCGGGGGATGGGCGCGCGGCAAGCGCACCGTGCTGGGCGAGCTGGATGTGGACGAGGCCTGCGAAGACGACTCTGCGAAGGGAACTTCTACATCTACAACTACCGCCAGACACGAGCAGAAGTCCGCAACTTCTCGCAACAACCAGTTTTTCAGGCAGGACAACAGTGCGCAGGCACTGACGCAGGACGAGATCGAGGGGATGAAGAAGGAGGGCCGAATGGGCGTGGACCTGATCAAGACGATTGCGGGGTCGTCGGCGACGTTTCACGAGAAAACGCTGTTCTCGCAGGCGAAGTACATCGCGCGGAAGCAGAAGAAATACGTGTTCGAGGTGACCCTGCTGGAGGTGACGCCGATGCTGCTGTGCGAATTCTACGGGAAAGACAAGCCGGCAAAAATCGGCCACATCAAGTTCGAGGTGCTCAGCGGGCTGCTGTGGCACGCGAACGTGTTCGGAAGCACGACGTCGAATGATCCGGGAAGGAACTCGCTGGAGCAGGAGGTGGCGGAAGTGGAAGCATCGATGGACCGGTTCTTCGCGTCTGCAGCAGCAGGTGCAGCTGTGCACGCAAATCATTTTTCTGATGAGGATGTTGTTGAGCAGCAGGTGGAGAGTGGGAGTTTGGAAACAGGGGGTGAGGCGTTAGCTGAGGCGCTAGCGCTGGCGGTGGGAAAGAGCGCAGCGTGGAAAGGATTCGGGGGCGGTTACAGACGCGCGCGACACGAGAGGGAAGAGCCGGGCGAAGACAATGCGAGGACTATGACCTCGAGAAGAGCCCCGCGTCGCGTCCTTGTGTACGACGAGGTCGGCGGACTGCTTTCCGGCGCCGCGCACTACAAGATGTTTGGTCCGCCTCGTCCCGCGGCGTCCCCTGCGTCTGAACTCAATGACCAGCAGCTTTTCCGCGTGCACGCCAACGTGGGGGCGCCAAACAAGGCGGCCGAGCAGCTGAACTGTGCCGGGCAGCGGGTGCTGCCCCTCGACTTACTCCTCGACTTACTCCTCGAAGATGAAGAGGAAAAGAACGACGTCGCGATCTTCCCTAGAAATAAAAAGTTGGCCGACGCGTTCGTTGCGTTGCCCGCCGGTGCCGACTACGCGCGCGAGGTCGCCGCTGGGATTGACAACAATCCCGACCGCTGGAGGAAGTGCAAGGAGCGCGTGAAGCGGTGCATCACGAGGGCGAAAACGCTGAGCGATTTCACGAGCGATCGCATGGACACACTTGTCGCCGCGCTGAACCCGACGGGGGAGGGGGAGAAATCGCTCGCCCCGAAAAAGCTGCTGTCGCTGGCGCGGCGTCTACTTAAGGCGGGCGGCGTGTTTGCGCTGTACTCGACGCAATTCCAGGAGCTCGCGGAACTGCAGAGGCTGATGCGGGAAAGCGCCGGGTGCGGGGGAAACGGAGGACCCACAGGAGAAAACGGAGCAGGAGCAACTCAGTGGACGCGCGTGCAGATGCAGGAATACTTTACGCGGGAGTGGCAGGTGCTCCCGATGCGGACCCACCCGGTGATGGACGCGAGTCTGAACCTAGTGCAGGGGTTCGTCCTCACGGCGACCCTCGTCGCGGTGGACGTGGCGGCAGACGAATTGGACCAAATCAGCAGAGAGGAGGCGGCGGCGATGGCCAAAATGCACAACGTCGGCGTTACCGGAGGGCAGTCAAAGCGGAGGAGAACGAGGAAGTGAAATGTAAGTAGCTATGTATGTTGTGTGCGATGTATGGGGGAGCCGCGATAAAGATGTCTGTAAAAAGCTGGAATTCTGCAATGAGAACGAATCGCAAATGAGAAAGAGCGGCATCGGCAAAAATGTGCTCGGCCGGAAAGCACGCCGTTAGTGAAGAAGTGTACAACCTGATGCAGTGAGATGGTTGTTCTTGTTCTCGATCTCGACAGATGTGGCGTTCGGGCTGCCCGTCGACCCGATTTTGAACCGATTGACGCCAGACCTGGGGGGTCACCGTCATCCGGAAGTTCGTTATACTTTTATTATATTAATTTATGTTTCCATTTCCAAGAAGTCAGGACGTGGACGAGGAGCTCCGAGAAAGCCGGGGTGTCACCTTCAGTTCGTTCTTTCTCGTGGGTCTAATCTTATGGCTTCTGTTTTGAACAAAGGTTCGTCGTGGAAATGAAGACTTTGGGTTGTTGATGAAGAAAAACTGGAAATGGAATCGTGTAGAAGTCATGCACACGCAATTTGAGAAGAAGCAGGCACAACGTAGACAAGTGGCTCAGTCTGAATGATTGATTCCGATCTCCCCGCCTAAGTAGAGAGCAATGGGTTGCATCACAAACTAAAGAGAAGAATGGCGGAGGAACCAGAAGTGGAAGACCCGTTCTCCCCCGGCGCTGCCGTGTGGGCGGCGGACGAACTGGACGGATACGTGCCCGGCGAAGTGGTGGCCCAGACGGCTGAGAACGAGTGGCAGATCGGTGTGCTGGAAAAGTCCGAAAATAAAAGCGGCGCCGGCGGGAAGTCGACGTCGGGTATGTCAAACCGAGGAGGCGCGGCCGCGGGGCGACCATCGTCCAAAGCAGGTGGAAAGTATGTGGAGATGAAAACTTGCGCGAGCGGGTCCCTGCATCTCCGCGACGTTGAAAGCCAAGCGGTCACGTTCGACGACTGCGCATCGCTGGCATTTTTACACGACGCGGGGATACTGAGCAATCTGAAGCAAAGGTATCTATATCTTCTTGCTTCGTATTTTTGACGACGTGAATCAATTTTTAGCGACCTGCCTTGCTTCGGCACTTAGAAAGATACTTACTCGCGTCGGCACTTACTGGGCAAGTAGATACGTGGTGAGGTTGTGCGATCGCTGGCCCCAGCTGAGACCCCACCAGACCCCACGAGCCGCCCCCCCACGAACTACCTCACCAAAAACTGAAACTAACTGAGCAGGTATGACAAGGACGAGATCTACACGTACACGTTTAAGGGGATGACAAAGCTACTTTCCTGGCCATTGTGCTGGTGGTGGTCTTGTCGTTTCTCTTGTAGGTGGTCTTGTATGGCTTGCCGAGGGTCTCGCTTGTATTCTCTTGCGTTTCGTCTCATATTTTGTTTTGTATTTGGTCGCGTGTTTGGTCTCATTGTGCCCGTTGCAGCTAGGGAGGGAGCAAGTGCCGCAAATTGACAGCCAGGAAATTGACAGAAAATTTGTTTGTGTTGTCTCTGATATTTCAAGTCTTGTATTTCGTCGCGTATTCGGTCGCAGAGCAGCCAAATTAAGCACGTGCCAGAAATGATCAATGCCGCCAGAAATGAATCAGCTTTCCACCCCTCTAACACGTCTACCGTGCTCTTCGCCGTGAACCCGTACAAGAGCGTCGAAAAGCTGTACACAGAGGAGCAGAAGGCCAAGTACCGCCGCCTCGCGACTCTGCATGCGCAACTAAGCGATGGAGACCAGAGACCATAGCCCTTTATTTCCCGCAATATATGTCCGAGGAAGTAGGAGTGCTCGTGCTGCGAGAGCGAGCACATTGTAGCTCCGATGGTCACCGATAGAAGTTCGCCGATTTGAGGGATTGGGCTCCGTGGTCACCTCCGTCCCCTTTTTGGCCGGTCTCCCTTGTATTTTCCTCGTAGCTATTGCTATGCTCAGCTGCATTTTAAACAATCGTTAAGGTTAATCTTCAATGAAGATGTTGTTGTTGACCCCTCGCCGGGTCGGCATGCAGTGCTAGTAAACACAGACTCGCGCCGTAGTTCGGGCGAACCCGAACGCGAATCTGCGGGGACAAAGCAGCGGGGATTGGTTTCCTCGTTTGTGGGGCCCTTGCAGCTTACTAGAATGAATATCGGGCAGCGCCGGCTCCGGAGAAGATGGCGGAGATCAGAATTGACATGGCGGAAATAGAGTTTCGCTCTCCCGATTGGCTCTAATGCAACCGCCGCATCCGTACGCGATCGGGGACCTGGCGTACCGAAAAATGGTGCACGATAAGTGCAACCAGGCGATCTTGATCAGCGGGGAGTCCGGCGCGGGAAAGACGCAGACGGCAAAAATCGTGATGGGGTTCTTGGTGGAGAACAGCAGCAGTGTGAGCAACAAGGAAGATTCGACGTCCCTGGACCGAATGATTCTGAACTGTGCGACGCCGATCCTGGAATCGCTCGGCAACGCCACGACGATCCGGAACGAAAATAGTAGCCGCTTCGGCAAATTCTCGCTCCTCCACTTCAATGCCAGGGGCGATTTGGTCGGGGGAGGAATCCGGACCTATCTATTGGAGTCGAGCCGCGTGGCGACATTCGGGCCAAAAGAACGAACGTGAGCCTATTAAATAGGGACTCACTCACTTACGGGGTCCGTATTTACTGTTTCTCCATCAACAAATTATCAATGCTCTTTATTTTCACAATCTTCACATCCTTCTGTAGTGTAGGATGTTTGTATGTCCACCACAACAACAAGGTACCACATTTTCTACGAGCTCCTCTCCTCCCCGGACGCGGCCTTGCTGGGACGTTTCGGGCTGGACGCCAGGCAAAAGTACAGTATTGCGTTTGGTCGCGAACGGGGCGGCAACGTGGAAACGAAAACGCCCAGTCGGGGAAAATTCGAGCAGGCGAACTATGTCGACTTTCGCAACGGACTGAAGATTATCACGGAGAAATATGTCCCTGTCCCCATTCAACGTGATCGGCGAGTACCTGGAGGTGCTGGCGCGTTTTTTAGCTCTGTCTCTGAATCTGCCTCTGAGTCCGGAGCGAGAACGGTCAGCCGGTGGCTGGCCGCAGCTCACAGCATTAGAATCCGGACGCTGGCTCCCAAAAATCGGATCCAAAGCTGAACACCCCCAGAGAATATAGGTCCCCCCAGCAGTGCAAGCTAGACACCCCGAGGAAATACGTCCCCAAAACTTCAGCTGCTCAAGTCTTTCGGTTCTAGGGGTTTGGCGTCGTCTTAGGGTTCCCGCCTGTCGCCAAAATGGATAAAAAAGTAGGGACAGGGACAAATTTCCTGTTCATAAAGATCATGGGCTGCGCCGACAACGTGATCGACGAGTACCTGGAGGTGCTGGCAGGGCTGGTGCACTTGTTCGAGCTGCAGTTCGAGGACGCTGACTCCGGACGGCAGGGGGTGCAGGTCGTTACGTGTCCGCACATCGAGCACGCTGCGCGGTGTCTCGGGATGTCTCCGAATCTCTTGCAGGAAGCGCTGTGCAAGAAGACCGTGAAGCGGACGTGCGCCAGAGATCGCAACCAGGTCGAGATCTTCAAGACGGACAGAAGCGTGCAGCAGGCCCAGAACGCGCAAGCGGCTCTGGTGAAGATGATTTACAGCCGTCTCTTCGAGCACATCGTATTGAAAATCAACGACGCGCTCCAGGTGGCGGGACACCAACAGTCACAGGGAAAGCAGAACATCGGCATCCTGGACATCTATGGCTTCGAAAAGTTGGAGGTGAACAGTTTCGAGCAGCTCTGCATCAACCTCGCAAACGAGCGACTACAAGAATTCTTCCGGGACAAGGTGATCGTGGCCGAGCAGGGCATGTACAAGCAGCAGGGCATCGGGGTGGAGCCGATAGAGATTCTGTCTTCCGCGGAGTTGCTGAGCGCAATCGAAGGGACGCTCATGAAGCTCCACGAAATGAACGCCGAGGGCGCAAAAGTGAAAAAAACGGACGAACAATTTACCAAGGCTTAGGGGGGGAAATGCGAAAAGCTACGAAAAAAAGGGGGAAAAAGGCCGCATTTAAGTTACGATATCATTTCGCTTTTTGCTGTCGCTGGAGCATAGTTTCTTTGGAGTAAGTAGGTTGGTCTGAGTCCTGTTGCTTTTTGGTTGGTTGTCAGAACGCGATACTTGGTTGTAAATAAGCTTTGTGTTAGGGGTTGGGCCCTCCTCTTGCCCACCTCCTCCGCCACCCCTGACTCGCCGAAGATCTCGCCTACGCGTTGCGCCAGGATTTGCAGACAGCCAACAAGCCATGGCTGCTCGTTGGGCATCCGCTGTCCCGCTCATGAAGACCCCACGCAGTCCGATTCTCCAGCCAGCATATATCTCGACCCTTGACCTGCCATCGGACTTCGCAAAGTCTGAGCTAACCCGTTGGTAAATTAATGGCGGTCCGGCTCCCTGTCCCCTTTCCCTTCGCCTGTCTTCTTTTCCGATCGCCAGGTCGTTTTTTAATGTACTTTAGCTTTATTCTACTCGACGACAACCTGCCGCATCCCCGGTTCCCTCCCACCGCCACCTATCCTTTATGGCTCTCATCGGCCTCACCGGCGGCGCGATGCCGCCAGATCATTGGCCTCATTATTTAACACAAAACACTAGATACATCCATCGTGATGCTGTGGTGCGCCCCTCCGCTCTAGGAGGCACGCTGATGTATACAATTACACTAACCCACGGACTATCTTCCCCTACGGAAGACTTGTTTCGAGAAGCGCCACAAATTGAGAAGCTCTCTTCACGCTCCCCCACGCTTGTTGGTTTTTACTGCCAAAGTTGGTCTACTTTAGATGCAGCGAATTTCGTAAAGTGACGACGTAAGAAGGAAAGGCCTCAGTTTTTCTATTTATTCTTGTCGCGTCGTCAGAGCTTCAGGCTCGCTTCGTGGTCGCAGTCAATTTGCGATGCCATAGTGTCCGTGTCGTTCTTCCTGTGGCGTGCAGTTGCAATTTGACGTATTAAAGATTGCGATATCTACTCCATCTGAGGCGCTCATCTTCCAGTATAATTATATGACGAAATTGATTTAAATTATATCTATCAGCCGCTCCGCCTGCGCCTCTACCTTCTCGCCTTCGTTTTTCGTAGCGGCATTGTTTTCTGGTTCTAAAACGGCATTCATGAGCACGAGGAGTTCGGCGTGTTGATGCGACAGCTCAAGCGCGGCGGCGGCGGGCGGCTGAGGCGGCGCGCGTCGGACCAAACGCGGGAGCTGGATGCTGCGCTCGCCTTTACGGTGACGCATTACGCCGGTGAGGTAAACTACTCCACCGAAGGGTGGCTCGAGAAGAACAACGCGCTGCTGTCTGTCGAGGCGGAGGCTTTGATCGAGGCGTCCACGCACAACGTGGTGAAGACGCTGACGCAGGCAGCCCACAGCAAGGACGCGGACGAGGATACGGGAGAAGGCGGAGGCACAACTTCTGTCACCAGTGTCACGACCAGCGTTTCGAAAAAGTACCTGCGGGACCTGGACAAGCTTCTGGCGACGCTGGAAGAGTGCGCGCTGCACTACATCCGGACGTTTAAGCCAAACTTGGAGCAGAAACCGGGGAAGTGGGGCGGCGCGGTGATACTGGACCAGATGCTGCAAAGCGGGGGCATGGACCTCGTGAAGATCATGCATTCCGGATACCCAAACCGGATGGAGTTCAAATACTTGCTGCAGCGGTACTTGTACTTTATCATGTAGCGAATTCATACTTTTACTTGTAATTGTATACGTTTTTAAACACGGTGCGGTTTATCGGTTCAGATAGCTTCCGGTAGATATTCATAGATTTCGACGAATCATCGTCTTCATGTCAAAGTGAAGCCATGTTCTTCGGAAGAACCGACCGACAGTCGTCTTATCGGTGGGAACAAACTCGAATGCGAGTGTGAGGAGCAGCTGTCGGACAAAGTATAAAGTAAGACGAACAAATGGCAGTTACCAGTCCGCGCTTCCAGATTTCAAGGACGAGGACCCGCGCACCTTCCTGCAGGCGCTGATGCTCGCGTTTGAGCTGCCGAAGTCCGACTATGCGCTGGGTACCTCCAAGCTTTTCTTGAAGTCTGGATGCCTTGCGGTTGTCGACAAACTTACTGCGGGAAACGACGGCAAGATCCCCCCCGAGGTGACGAAAAAGCTGCGGCTCCTCATTGTGCGGAAGAAGAAGAGACGCGTCCTGCACGTGATCCAGCTTTGCCTGTGGTTGCCGCGATTCCAGAGGCAAATCCGGAACAAGAAAAACGCGAAGCTGCTGCTGGCGGCGGTGCGAAATTACGCCCGCGTGCACCGGTGGGGACAGCGCGCGGCAAAGCGGCTGCGGGGGAAAAGACAGGATGCCTTATCCACGCGCGTGAACTTGGCGTGGCGGGCGGTGCGCGGCTTTGTGTTTCTCCTGAAGCGAGCGCGGCGGCAGATTTCGCTGCGGAAGAACATGTTTGTCGCCTTCGTCGCGTACATCCGGGTGGCGAGAATCTTGAAGAAGCACGTCCGACAGAACAGGGCGCGCGTGCAGGCGAAAATCCAGCGCACGCGCGACCTCCTGAGTTTGATCAGTCGCCGCGCGTTGCTGGTGGTGATGTTCCGCCGGTTTGTGACAAGACGAAGAATTCGAAAGGAGGCGGCCTTGCAGAACTCGGAGGGGGTGAAGAGGAAGCTCGCCAACCACAAGTACTTGAAGCAGCTCTGTCGCTTCGCCTTGATGGTGAAGCCCTGGAGGCGGTACGTCCGCAAGTGGCGGCAGGCCAAGAAAAG
>RXOD01006470.1:0-10259 GCA_005223375.1 Amoebophrya sp. AT5.2
CTTTTTCGTCGGGCAGGGGGTCGTTGAGGTCAGCGCCTGGCGCAGCCGGATCCAGTCGTCGAACGCGCGTCCTCCTACGAACGCAAACTCGAATCGTGGCAGCCTTGCGGCAGGAGGCGGTCCCCTGCAGCGGCCCTCGGCAGTAGACCATCCGCTCTTCCTGCGACCGTCTCCGCGAGCACGGTCGCAGGAAGAGCGGATGGTCTACTGCGGAACGCGCGCACGATCGTTGTCCCGCGAGCTCACAGGGTCGCCGCGGGACGCCGCGAAGTCGACCACGATTTCGGTCGAGCTCTGCAGTTGGTTGCGTACGCGTAGCGTCGGGTGCAAGCCGGGCTCTTTGCTGGGCAACACGGCTTTTGCGTACCCCAAGCGCCAGATGTGCTACGGCTACGACGCCATCGCGGGAACGGCTGCGAGCACGCATCGTGGGGGCTCGACGCCGGGGGCCCCGGGTGGAGAACAAGCTGCTGGCCGGGGACCACTACCGGGTGAAAACCAGGGAGGCTGCA
Source organism: Amoebophrya sp. AT5.2 (assembly GCA_005223375.1). Classification (NCBI taxonomy): domain Eukaryota; class Dinophyceae; order Syndiniales; family Amoebophryaceae; genus Amoebophrya; species Amoebophrya sp. AT5.2. Next base: position 513 of record RXOD01006470.1, read on the forward strand.
CGGTGTACAAAATCGACCGCGCTGCGATGCGGAAGATGGAGAGCGAAAATCCCAGTCTGGCGCTACTGCTGCACAAGGTCTTTTTACAGGAGATCTGCTACGACGCGATACGAGACCTCGTCGAGTAAATCGAACAACTTGATTTAAACATTTTCACGACATTCAGTGCGCCTTCTGCCTCAAGGCCAAGGCGGGAGTTGTGCTAGCTCCATGCATAAAAGTGCAGTTGTTACAATTTTGCTCATACATTTCCCACACTGGTGGCGTCCCGGCAGTTGTTGCGCGGTGCAGCTGGCTTGGTGCCGCAGCCTCAGATCCGATTTAGTATCTATGCTTACTTCAACTTCGCGTTCGCTTGGTATGATTATGAAGAGTGGTTGAGGTTGACTGCGCCGGCGCCGCGTTTTGGAAGTATTACCCCGAAGCTCGCGTCGCTGACTTCTGCTTCTCAACCACGAGCACAGTGAAAAAAAGCAAGAACAATGTATGCAAAATATGGGCGCACGCGCAGAAGCAAGAAGTCTCAATTTCTCATCTGCTTCAAATGAAGATCGCACGGTGTTCTTGTTCGACCTCGACGAAAAACTTCTGGATGTTGTGGAGAGAAGACAGCCTGATGTCTCCATTCGTGAAAATGCAGCTGATCCGTCTCGTGGGTCGGGCTCGGGACGATCAAGCGTCCATCACCGTGCAGCGCCAACTGATTTCTTTCAGGACACCGACATGCTAAAAGTTAAGGAAGACTACACTCTAGACTATTATTTCCGACGCGATAATATACGCCTCGCATACGAATACGATGCGATGAAAGCAGCAGCAGCTGCGGCAGTCGCTATTGCGCCAACACTTTTATTCATCCACCTGATGCTGACGTTGATCATAGATACTGTACTACTACTAGTATGTTGTATGTGGGCTCCCGTTGCATTCATCGCATTGATTTGTTTCTCAACCACCACCAGTTGCTGTAAGACTTTACTTTGTCGTGAGTCGCTAGCTTAGACGACGAAGAAGGAAGGTAGCTGGTAGCTCAGAACGCAACCACAACGACAACCTTCACGACCGTCCTTGTTCTATCATTTTTTTCTATCCCCTTCCCCGTAGCTTCTCATAAATAAAGCGGAAGAACAAGAAGATGGAGCTCGACCCAAACAGCGACTACATGAAGAAGGCGCGCGACGCCGAGAAGATGGGGAGGTACGTGATCTGCACGCTCCGCCGGCTCGAGAATACTGTGGACAACCAGCTGCCGGCAGTCGTCCACATCTACAACAGTATTCACATTCATGGTTTTTTGCGTCGTTACTCCCTTGCTTGAGTGCTGCTGCGATAGCGATAGGCTCTAGAAGCAACTGTCTGGAATAAGACAAGCGTTGGACTACAACATACATCGATACTTATTCATTGATTCAAAAAATGCGTTGATGAAAAAGCCAAAAACACATCACCAGCCGACAAAGTCAAGCAGTGCGGGCGCGCTGCGGAGAACGACATGCACGCGACGAGCCACGCGATTTCGCATTATCACATGGTTCTGGACGTGACCCACACGAAGCCCGCATCCGGGTACGCGCCGATGCCACCCGTGATCGACGCGAGCAACATCATGATCCCCGCGGCGATTGGGGGAGCCGGCACTTCTATGAAGCGCACGGTGTCCGATCTGAACCGCAGCACGGAGTCCTCCGAGAGCCAGGAAGAGGCGCCTGCAGCTGCGGCCAATCTTCCGGCCGTTGGCGCAGCCGCTGGGAACAATCGTCGGGCGGGGCGGGCAGCAGCAGCTGCGAACAACGCGAACGCTGGACGGAACGTGCGCAGACGGCTGAACAACGGCGGGGTGGCCGCGGCAAACGCCAACGCGGGACACAACCCCAACGCCGGGCTGGACGCGGATGACGGCGCGACGATGGTGATTCCGCAATTGGGAGCTCCGGCAGGTGGAAGGGGTGCAGCGGGGCGTGGAGGTCGTGCAGGTGGTAATGCGAGGGGTGCAGCGGCTCCTGGTGCTGCCGGTGGAACACAACTGGCGCTCACCGGAGCCACCCAAGCGAGTTCCTCCTCGGCCGCCGGCCTGGGCGGAGACGCAGTGCGCAGAATCGCGGACCTGTTCCAGTCTTCCTCGTCTCTGGTGAGTAGCAGCACAGGCGGAGCGTCGTCGTCCTCATCTTCGAAAAAAGCGGCCGCCAAGAAACAGGAGGAAAAGGCGCAGGCCGCTACCGCAGAGCAATTGATGGATCTGCTGCGTACACAGCCATGTCGGCGAAGCACGCTGATGAACGATCTACAGGAATTGCTCGACGTGGTGAAATCGGCAGACGGAAAGCTGCCAGCAAAACGTAACAAACTTATAAAAAATTCGAATTCCACGTTCGCTGTTGAGCACATCATGTACTGTACAACATGTTGGCATATTATCCACAAGTGAGGTGGAGCAGAGCACGAACATCGAGGACACTCTCACTCTTCCTCTTCCTCCCTTACTCGCAGGTGGTAGCGCTGCCGGTTTGAACGTGAATACGTGGCTACTCCGAGAGAAAATGCGCAACAACGTGCACGTATTTATGCGAGACGTGTCCACCTACGGAACGTATGTCAACGGGCAGAAAGTTGGCCGGTACGCTGCGCCAAGGCTCCTCAAGCACGGCGAGGTAGTTTTGGTTCTCTATCTACTTTCTTAGTTCTTCTAGCCCTGAACCTGATGGAGAAGAACAAGAAGCTGCAGCTACTTTGATGTACATGTACGTGCTGCGCCATGCATCTGCATGTGTCTTGATAATATTACTTCGAGCTCGTTTTTTTCTTCAATCACCGATTATTTTATTTTTGCACGCGTGAAAAGTTCGCCCCTAGCCTATCTATGTAACCGATCCGGACTCTTTTTTGTCCTCCGAGTTCTCGGCCGAATTCAAAACCAGGTAATTGCGTTTATGCGGCACGAAGACGAGGCCGACACCAGAGGCGATTACCGAGTCGAGTATGCGCCTGGGCACGAGCCCCGCGGAGATGAGGTACTTACTTCTATATTTTTTACCTTCCGATACCGATGAACGCATGCTGTGCGCTGTGGGAGTGAGTCGTTGTCGTATCGGGTGTCCGATGTGTTTGAGGAGGTACCGTACGGTAGGATCATGATCTGTATCTCCTTCTTCTATTCCCGAGTAGGGTAAATAATAAAAAAAAAAATCTTAAAAATCAAAATGTACTTCACGACTACACCAGGTGCCTGCGGTGGAGTTGCCGTTGTTCAGCAGTGCGAAGTTCGCCGACTGGGTTCGCGAGTGTGAAATCATCCACCAGAAGAACAACAGCAAGCAAAATGTGCGACACTGCTACCGCGTCTGTCTGACCACCTTCCTCATGTGCAACGAGGACCCGGACAGAAAATCAACGATCAAGGCAAACTTGCCGCAGGACATTCGAAACCGAATTCTAGAATTCCTGTACTGCGACTCCAGCGCGCTCGCAGTGCTCGGAGGGCCATGTATTGCTTCTGCATGATGTTGATTTGCTATTTTTATTTTTAGGTGAAATTTGTGGCGTTCTTGCGAGCCGTTCACTTTGATTCAGCTGGATAGCTGCCCATAGTGTCAGGTCCAGATGCTAGCTCGAACTTGAACATCTACTTCTGCGCCAACAAGAGATACGATGGATAGCTGAGAACGCGCCGAAGCCTACGGGTACTAAAAGTGAAAACGGCGAGGACTTCTTGAACCCATTATAAAAAACTACCACCATTCAATCCTTCCAGCTGAGGAGCAGGCCCCCCCGAAGGCGGAGCATTTGAAGCACCTTGCGAACATGGCGAAGGAGCGGCACATGAACGACGCGGTGCAGCACATTTTGCGGCATTGCCACGAGATCGCTGCTGACGGCGCCACCCAGTTCGAGCTCCGCCTCGACGAGCTGAACCTGCGGAGCCGCGACGAGAAGCTGGAGTGGATGTCCAAGCTGAAGCCTGAGGTGCTGAAGGACCGGCGCACGCACATGAAGCTGAAGGACTTGGGGTACACAGTGGAGCACAACAACACGCAGCACAAGCTCGTGATCAAGTGGGACGGCCAGGCGGAAAACGGGCGCGCGGGGGGCGCGCTGCGGGGACAGCCGGGCGGCGCGCAATTGCACGGGCAGGGAGGAGCAGTAGCACAGCTGCACGCAGCAGCGGCGAACATCTTGAACATACATCAGGGTCTGCTGGACGTGGGAGGTGGCGGCGGCGCTCGAGCAGGCGGAGGAGCCGGGGCGCCGGGGGCCGGGATGAATAACGCGGGCGGCGGGCCGGGAGGAGCAGGAGCGGGAGGACCCAACGCGAACGCCGGGGCAGGAGGAGCGGCGGGGAACAATTGAGCACCAGTGTTGTAGTGTTGCTGTTGATACTGCCGAGATCGCACGTGCGTTCCTTCGTCCGAGTGCTAGTCCGCCTTCTTCACAAACCGCGGCAGAATTACCTGTGTTGTACACATTCTCTTCTTCCTTGTTCCAAATGTAGTCCCTGTGGTCTCCCCGACGAACGCTCTTGACCCCTCACAGAAACACGAAGGAAGCTGTAGCCGAAATGAATACTGTACGCACGACTACAGAAACAGCGAGCAGGAGCCCGTCGTACAACTAGATCTATTTCTATCAGAAGCAGGAGCGAGTAGGAGAAGGATTAGCAGCGTGCGCAGAAAATGAGAATGCAGCTCTTGTTCGCACGCAAGCGACTAATGCAGATTCGCGTCGACGACCTCGAGCACGAGGAGCTGCTCAAGTTCTGCAATCGCAGAGTGAACGTGAAGCGACAACTATGACGATTATCAATCTAGTTCTGCTAGCTCTCTCAAAGTCAATCTCGAGCGGATCGATTATTATGAGAGCGGCTGTGACGAGCAGTGCAACATGATCGATACGACCAGTCAAAGAAGTCATACCAGAACGGCCAGCGACAATACATTGCACGACGATCAGTGAGTACTTTCCCTATACTCTTAGCGACACCTACTAGCGGCTGTACAACGAAAACGAAACTGAAACACGAGGCAAATAATACGGACGATGGCGATGATTATGAATATTATTGATTCATGCATTGCTGGAGATACAGAACGCGTTTCCGAATCGTACAGACCCGCCAAGCACCGAGAAGCCGGTGCCGGCAGCAGGAAAAATACCTATGATACTGATACCAGCAGAAAGAAATAAAAAAAGAAGTCTCGACGCAAAAAATCAACAAGAAGCAAGTTGTCGTGGTAGTCCGGGCTTGTCCTTGTTGTGTTCTCCGCCAGCAAATCAATTGGCGGACGGCAGAAAAATACACCGGCTCTTTAAGATCCCGCAAACTGACTGGCGCAGGACGTACATTCATAACAACAACAGGCGTCAACTTCGATTTCGAGCAGGTGTACGAGGGTGTCGAGAGTAATTGAGGGTAGCACGTCGACGCGAGGACGCTTGTAGAGACGAACACGGACGAAACGGACACTGCGAGCGTAGTTGTAGGATAGAGATAGTGTATCATCTGTACAAATATCCGTGTCGTGGCCGGCGTGCGCTGGTGCGCACGCATGCTATTCTAAGAATTAACAATTGATTTATCTTGTTGTTCTTCGCCCGTCATTTTTATTCCAATGAACCTCGCAACTTGCACGCATAGCAAAAGCGAAACAAAATTTAGTGAAGGATCGCGGCCAAAAGTAGGTCATCTCATCCTTGTCCTCGTGACGACGTCGTGCGTTCTCTAATGCCCGACTCCGTCGTTTTAAGCGGCGGCGCGGCCGGCAGCACTGCCCGTAGTAGCTCCGCGTCTGCCTACAGCGGTATACCGACCGAGAACTCGGGCGTGCCTTCGAGACCCTCAAGTCAGCTTCGGCGGCAGTCCTCATCGGGCCAGTTGCACGGCTCACAGCCGGGTACCGCACGGCAGAAGGTGACAGCCGGTCGGGGCTCCCGATGTACCGGCTTCCGGACGCTGCAGTCCGTCGAAGACGGGCTGTATCTTTCGTACGACCTCCAGAAAAAGCAGGAGCTGGGCAGGGAGCGGCAAATCGGTTCGCGGTCGGGACCACGACAGCTGTTTGCAAACCGACCGCCAACAACGAAGCAGTGCGCGGTGGTGCCGCGGTCGAATGCCCCAAATAGCCTGAAAGATGGCCGCTTCTCTTTCTGGCGTGACGTGCGCGGACCCTTCAAAGTGACGGGGGTACTTACGACCGACTAGGAATTTGAACTTCAACTTCGAGCTATAAGAACTTCTCCCTTTGTTGAGAACAAGAACCTCGACGTTCTAAGTACCTACTTAGATACATCTACATTGATACGCAATTCTGCGATCTTGTACTTTTACTTGTGTAGTAACAAGCACTAAGAACCCTAAACGACGAGTCGAGTAGAAGACCTCCTCACGATCCTGAACCTCAGCTCGCCGTCCTGGACGACCAATCGGCTGAGTTCAAGCAACTTCTGGAGGAATCGGAGAGCTTGCGGAAAGTACCCCTCCAGGAGCTGAACGAGGTATACAAACTGGAGTGGGAGGGTTACCTCAGCTACGACGTGGAGCGGAACTTCACTGACATCGAGGACCGAAGACTCTACGGAATCGCCGTCGTCAAAATCCCACTCGGATACAGCAAGGGGGCGCTCAAAGTACTTTTGTACTCTTGAAGATTTATATCTCAGTTTTCTGGAGGCGGCTTCCTTTTCCGATTGTAGTTGGGTTTTCCACCACCTCCGTCCTGACTTGTATACAATATCAATATCATGCCCGGAGCCCGATCCTTTGATCCCGAACCGCGGCATGCGTGAAAGAATAATGAACGCGCAGCTTCTCCTTCTGCTGATGGACCATCAATCTTGCTTCTTGCAGGTATTTAGTTGGGGCAAGCCGTCGTGCTTCGACAAGAAGCTTGAGTTCTTGTTCAAGCCTGAGAGCAAGAAGTTCTACGGCCCGACCAAGGGAAAGCTCCCGCCAGGTACTATAACTATCTTTTTCTAAAACGTCGTCGCAAACCGCTGATGACGTAACAAGCATGCGCCAAGAACGTTGTCTTGTTCAAGGACGACCTCTTGCTCATCTTCTATCCTTGTCCTCTACAACTACAACAGATCAGAGCAGCATGAATCGTTCGCAGCGGCTGGGCAGTCCGCGCTCGTCGCCCAGTGACTTGGCGTCGACAGTCGCCTCGTGGGGCATCTCGCCGAACGACTCCCTCGATAGCACCTCGTCACACTGGCCGACCGTGCCGTTCGGTACTGGAGATGTCTACAATTTGAATCGTATGACTGCACCTTGGAACTGGATTTGGATTCGTTTTTCTCTACTTGATGATGATGTATACGTTTTTTTAATGTTTTTGGAAATTTAGCCTTGATCTTGATGTATGTTGACCTTTTGATATTTATAAAAACAGGCAAGCGCAGCCCGACGTGCGGCGCTTCGGAGCCGCGGCGCAGTCCACTAGGCTCGCCGCTGGATAGCACGGGCGGAAGCATCTTGGGGGGCCAGTCAAACCTGTCCTCGCCGCGCACGAGGCGCACGCATTCCGCGGAATCAAGCATAGACTGCTTCGATAGGCGACGAAAACTCAACCGGACAGGAGTAGACCTCATGACAGGCTGGAGAAAGTACGATCCGGCGAAGAGGTAAATTGTTATAGATGTGGGTCAATTTTTGCCATAGCCGCGACATTTTACGCGAAGAAAAAATGCTTCTATAATTCATCGAAATTGATGTTGATTGCAGCGGTTCAAGAAAGTATATACATCTTCGCTTACCTCCTTCAAACGCACCCCTCAGTTCCTCGTCCTTCGCCGGATCTCGCGAGCTTTCCCACCGCTTGATCGGGGACAATCTTTTCGCGTCGACCGGACATGAGCTCGGCTTCTTTCAAAATACGCGGTATTTCGAGTCGAGCGAGCGACGATGGAAGCCAGCGAGGAAACAGCAGCGCTGTCGCTACGTCGACCCGGACTTTCGGGAAAGCTGCATGCACGCGAGCAAAATTATGTCCGTCGACCGTCTTCCCTTCCTCAGCGTGATCCTGTAGTGGGCGTCGTGGGACCTCCGGCTCCGGTGTTCAAGGGCTATAGTGCATCTCCTGGAGCGTGAGCGAGCACCGGAAGAGTACTTTACGTATAAAATCATCGTAAGTATGAAGGGATCAAATCCATCGATCCGAAACTTCCACTCATCGAGCTCCAAGCTCTATACCTTGACGTTATGACCCAAGCCCGGTAAGTTGTAGAATTGCGTTTACCTTCCTCGTCGATCCTTACATCAATCCTTATCCTTTACGTTTGATTCCAATGCAACGAAACTGCAGTTGACCGCGTCAAGGTCGACTAACAACAAAAATGAAGACCAATTTAATTTACAACTCAAATTCTTGTGTGACTACACCAGCTCCAGTTCTAGCAACACCAAAGGATGTACTTACATAATCTTCTACTTTCATTTAGTAGCCCCCAAACCCAACCCAACTCAAGCACATACTGTTGACCATCACTAGCCACGGCCACTTCTTCTGTTTTTAGTACTTCTCTCCGTCCCGATCAAGCTACTTAGGTCCCTACCATTGTACTCGGTCCTCATGATTTATATTAACCCGGTGGTAACATTTGTTTGGAAACTTTGACTATGGCGTTTCTGACGTGGAGGTGATGTCGCATGAGCCACCCTGTTTTTCACAAGCAAGATTGTTCTTTCTGAAAACCATTCTTGCGGCGTGCCGGCGCCGGCAGCGCTGCATTGTAGATGAACGCTCCTGGTCGGCAGGCGGAGGCGCAGGTGATAAGTACTGCTTTGACGTATTTTCATGTTCTCACCTCTGGTCCAGAAAGAGAATCAAGCCCACGGAAGCAAAATGCAAACAGAACAGCACACACTTTTTGCTGAAAAACGAAAAAAAGCAGCAGGAGGTGACCTCGTCACGACGGACAACAGCCTACAACTTAGAAGCGCAAAAAATGATGAGCGAAAGGCGCAAACCGAAATGGTCTCGAACAAAAACTGGTCACTCACCACACCATATCCGCGTGTTCGTGCTTGTGCTGTATGCGTTTATTTCATCAGAAAGTTCGTTTCAAAAAGAACGGTCACAAAAACATCAATGACGGAAGATTATAGCGTAACGTGAGAGGCAGCACCAGGCCCAGATATCGTCTTCTGTTTACTTAGTTCGCGCTCCGTGTTCCGGCCCCGGGGGCTGCAGACAATACAAAAGATGAGCGACGAGTATTCCGACGACGAGCCGATGGGCTCTGGTGGCGATGATGGGTCTGCTTCGCCATCCTCGTCGCACGGAGGCGTTGGTGTCGACGCGAACGATAACGACGCGGATTTCTTCCAGGCCAACATTGACCACCAGATGGAGCACGAGCATGGCCAGCCTCTCGACGAGTCCGACGATGACGAGGATGTCGACGCGCAGGATGAAGATGCAGACGACGATGATGTCGACGTGCAGGATGAAGATGTCATCAATCTTGAAGAGCAGGACGACGACGACGCGGTTGACGAAGAAGTCATCGATCTCGACGCACTTGACGAGGACGAGAGTGAGGTGTTGGATGAGGAGAGCGAAAATAATGTGGAGATCGTGCACAACGACATTCAAGAGGAGGTGAACGAAATTCTGCAACAGCAGCAGAACCAAGAGCAAGAGCATGAGGACGAAATGATCCAGATGCAAAACGCCATCCAACAGCAGATCGACGAAGAAGAGGCGATCGATCTTGCAGCTGAAGAGGCACAACAACAGCAGGCGGAGATGGAGG
>RXOD01006471.1:0-10254 GCA_005223375.1 Amoebophrya sp. AT5.2
TCGAGGTCCGCCGAAGGGTCCCCCGCGCAAATGTCCTCCACCTTCCATTTGCCCATCATGGTTTCATGCGACTTTCAACACAAATACTGAGCTGCCTTAGGCGACTTCGCTATTGACTTCTTTGAAATTTAGCTTTCGACTCAGATTTCTTTGCAGTACCTGAGTCTGGAACTGACACGGGCCCAACTATCAGTAAAGAGTCGGGGTTTTTCGAAGTACACGAAGCACGATCACTCGAACGAACGGCCCGACGAGTCGACAGATAGATTTCCCGAAATCGAGTCGATCAGAGCACGAAACCTGCCGAACTCGAACTGGTGCAACATGCAAAAGGCTCTCTCGTTTTCCCTCGGTCCGAGCAAGGCTACCCCTAGCACAGGCACCATTACTTCAGCAGTCACGAGCCCCCTGTACCTGATAGATAACACGGCAAAACAGAAACACCATCGGAACTTCAATTATTTTAGAAACCAGCGCAGTGGCGTCAACAAGATCACGAAGCAACAGCAATGGGCGTGCGTACTAGTTTGTAGCCACCATTCGATTCCGTCTCGCTCAGGGTCTGGCACGAGGGATCTTGTTCAAGGTGCCATATTAGACCTTCAAGCAGCACATGGATCTGGAGCTGGACTATGCAAGGACCAGCCCCCGAAGCCAAGAAGAAAAACGGAAACGAAAGGGAAACCGAGGAGCGTCCCACGTGCTATGAATATGGCATGAATATTGGTGGTGCGACGCCCCGTGTATGTTCATCTTGATCTTTTTCCTATTCCTTTTCGTAGTTCGTCTTCAACTCCTGAAAATCAAAATTGTTCGGTCACGACCCTTGATCTGTTCTTCGTGTTTCTAGACGTCCTTTCTTGATCGCACAGCTCTGTGATGTCCGACTCGCGGTTGTCTGGTCTTACTGCAGATTGATTCAGAATGTATCAGGCCGGAAGAAAAGGTAAAGAAAGGCGTCAAAAGTGAATACGCAAGAAGTGCAATCGTCATTTGTGAAGAGAGAGAAGGACCTGTATCTACAGTGTAGATTTCTCTCTCGGATTGTCAGCGACTTCAACGTGCTCCCGCCGGCAACGCCGTCGTGTAGACAGAGGCTCTTGGAGCTGGCGGTAGTACTGAGTCGGCTTTACTAGGGCATCAAAGAAAAGCTCAAGCTCTCGAAATTGATGTTGTAAAGTAGCTGTCCATGTCCAAAATCTGTAGTTCTGCGTTCATCTCGATATCTTGTTTTTCTTCATGACAAAGACTAGACTGGATGAATAGAAAAGAAAAGCTCAGCAGGGCGGGCAATATTCAACAATCGAGGAGTAGGAAACATTTTAATTTTTTCCACCAACGAGAACGAACAATGAAGATCTTTGGTCGGACTCGGACCTAAAACAAGAATACATAAACCATAAAGATCTTCGGCGCATCCGCACTTTGTTCCGCCGTGGGAAACAAGCAAAATCAAAAGGCGTAGCAAATAGCAAAACCAATACGGGGACGACCACAGTGAATGGCATTGTCGGAAAGAAATCATATTTTTTTACATCAGGACGTTGTTCTGTGCTTCCGGCGACAGGTAGCACAAAAAGTTGTGCCAGCACAGCAGTACGACACCGATCTCCACAAAAAGTTGTACCAGCACAGCAGTACGACACCGGCCGTAGGGTCGTCGCGTGCGCTGGTGGCCCTCTGCTGCTGGTTTTACTGCAGTTGACGAAAGTACCTTTAGTGGCGATGTTTTTTTGTTCAGTGTTGGAAAAAGCAGGTCTTGGTCCGTTTCGGTCGAAATTTCCCGGTCCCATTCTAGGCGACATCAGTTGCAAATGTAATGGCGCCCTACCTTCATTTTTTCTCCTGCGTCGTCGCGCAGCTGTCCAGCAGCTGCAGCAGCGGGGCCCTCGTCGACAGGTGGAGCCGATGACCCCGCGGCGATTTCTTTCGTTTTTCCGGAAACATCGAGCGAGTTCTTTCGCAGCAGCGACGGTGTGCACACGATTCCGGTTTCGTCATAGGAGGTTCTTTTGATCGTAATCGCTGCCTTGGTCGGATCCGGCAGACGTGAGCTCGAGGTCGTGCCACCGGATTTCTTCTGCCGAAGATGTCCAGGTGTGTCTTGCTGGATCTTCTTCGCAGGGGTCTGGTGGCCACCGTCTGCGGCTCCCCGCGCCAAAACTGCTTGCCGCGCCTTGAGCTCAAAATTCGAGGCCTCTCCCCGGACCGCAGGCGCCTTGAGCTTGGAGGGCCTCTCAACAGCGCGGCTGTGGAGGTGGTAGTGAACACGTATAAAGCTGTGCAACTACATCAAGAAGCAGCTAAAAGCACGACCGCCACAAATACAAATCATGGTGACGTTGGTCATGGTGGAGGTTTTTCACGATCCACTCGTACAACCAACAAGCAAGGTATAAAATAGTTCTATGTCAGCGACGAGAGGTAAGTACCTCATCTTGTCAACGCCGATCGCCGGCCGCGGCGGCGAGCCACTTCCCGATGCAAGGATAACGAGGGACGGCGGAACAAGGCCCTTCGTGTTGGAAGAAGTGGGGGGTCTGCTCCTGCTCGTGGGCGCCGAGTTGTTCAGGACTTCGACGGTGTTTTCGGGGTGGTGGCTTGCGTCGTCCTCCAACGTTGATCCTGGTTTGGGTTTCTTCATTGCGCTTTTCTGGGGAGCCGGACGAAGCCACACAGCCCTGGTACCGTCGCGTCGTCGCATCGACGTCGAGAGACCAGACGCTGCTTTGGTCTTGGATGAAGAACCAAATGCGGTTGCAGCGCGAGGATGATGTTTTGATGAAATCGCGCCGGCTTCTACATCTACATCTACTCCCCTACCACCCTCCGCTCTCCCAAACGCGGCCCTCACCAGCTCGTCCTCTGTTCTGCGGGCGTCCGCCGCGGCGAGGATTTGACGCAGGCTCAGCGTGCCGGTAAAAGAGTCGAGAAGTCCATCATCAGTCGGCAACAACTTCTCGAGAAGAGCCGCCTCAGGAGGTGGCGCTGGAGCGCCGTCCGCATGTTGTCGGCTAGGTTTGTGCCCCTGATGGTGTCGCAACCCGTCCGTCATTTGCGTGTCCTTCTTGATTTGAAGCAGTCGCTCGAGCTCGCTCGCCCGCACCAGGTCCTTGTACCTATGCGCGAATTGTATTTCTCTTTCTCGTCCTTTGCCTTTCAAAACGACGACATCAAGTTCAAGATCAACCCAAAATCAAAAACAATTTCACGACTACCTTTCGAGCGGCTGAAGGTCTGACTCCCATTTCGGGCGCGTATTGAGCAGGGTGTTCCGTTTCTTGAGCTTCCTCTCGTCGTCCACGCCCTCTCGTTTTTTCTGGTCCAGAACCTTCATCGCCCGCGCTGCCACGCAGCGAGGCTCCCGACAGTTTTCATCGTCACAGACGCAATGATGGGTCGGCGCGGAACCTAGCGGTTGATGTTGGTCGGGATAGAGATTTTTCGCCTCCTACCTAGCACGACACTGAAGATACTGCACAAGCGAGTGCTTGGCGCTGCTGGCTTAAGCGAGCTTGAAAGAAGCATTGGGTTGCTGGGTACAACAAGAACAAGATTGATAAGCAGCGAAGAACGTCTGAAGCTACTAGCTGCTCGCACGTTTCTGCTTTGCGAGTGAGGCGACGGTGCTGACACGATGAAACCGGTGCAACGCGTTTGAAGTCTGCGACACCCCCACCAAAAGGTCCGCCGTGGCATGCTGCTCCACCGAACAAGGAGGCTCTGGTTTTCTCGACGTGCTAGCGACTGAGGGTCGTGGAGGTGGATCCCGTTCCGTCTTACTCTTAGACTTGCCACCCGGTTTGTTTCGCTGACGAAAGCCAAGTACGGGCTTCGAGATTGGCTTCCTCGGCGTCGCGCGCTGCGCGTCAGCGAAGTTGGCGACTGCTTGATGCTGAGTATTCTTCGCGGCCTGCGGCGTCAGCAAAAAGAACTCCGTCTGCGTCTCGGGTGTACAACCACTGGTGGACGTCGCAGATTCCTCTCCTCGCTGCGGGCGTCCAATCTCGTGATTGTCTCCTCCCGCACTCCCCGCTGTTGCGGTCAGGCAGCGCACTGCGCCTGACGAGCTAGCAACTGCAGCAGCTCCTGCTACTCCAGCTACAGGAGCTCCCGGCTGATCCCCCTCTCCCAGTTTTGCATCGGCGCAAGAAAGTAGCGCCGGCTCGTTACTACCCAGCGAGGCCAGAAAAGCGTTCACGTCGGCGGGTTCCTCCAACGTGAAGGAGTCTTCTTCTTCTCTTCGACTTCGACTTCCTGCAACCTGCTGAGAAGCGGCGACAGCCTTGGTCTGCTGCTCTACCTGCTGTTCGTGAAGGGTCGACAACGAGGAGGACGGCTCTTTCTTTTCGTTTTTCTCCAGCAAACTCGTTTTTTCCGGAGGTGGAGAGCAGCTGTCCGCGCTGTTTGACGCGTTTGGGGTGGCGGTGGACGGGGTTTGTTGAAGCGGGGTATGTTGAAGCCGCTTACGAGCCCACTTTGGCACCGCCGGATTTAGTACTTCACGGTCGAGGATTTGCGGGTTTGCGGAGTCGGATAGGGAGCTTTTCATCTTGCTCGGCGTCGTGTACGACGAGTACGCGGCTGGCGCGCCAGATGCCGGCGCTTGCACTTCAGTTTGATGCTCCATTCGATGGCTTCTACAATCACTTCTGCACCTGAACCACTCCTGCGGCAGAGTTTGATTATACAACGTGCCTAAGCTAGTGGTCTAGCTACGATTCCAACGAAATCTCATTGTCTTGTTTATGTTTTTGACTTCCTTGCGTCTTCCACTTCCTTCTGTCTCCTTTCTCATCTGGTGCCTTTGCCGTTGTAGCCTCTGTCTTACTTTCACAGCGTCGATGTTAAAAGTAGCACATAGCTGGCGAAGACCTCCACAAATTTGACCTTGAAGCTCAACTAAGCATTAAAGTTGGTTTCGGCGTGGTCACTCAAAGGCGGTTTTGCTCCCTCACTAACACTATCACTCTTGTTGATCGCTCGTCGAAATCGATTTCGATTTTCTGCACCATTTGCCGTGGCCTCTCTGTATATCTAATTTCTGCTTGTTCTCTCCCTCTCGCTTTACGTAGGTATACTCGAGCACATCAGTGGCACACCGCGGCGACACTTGGAGAACGAATGCCGGGGCTGAAAGTTGATGTGGTTCGACCGCTGGAAAGAAGACCAATTTTCCATTTGCTACTTGAAATAGGGATACTTTCCATACGGTTTCGGTTTACGTCGAAAGATTGTCCACATCTAGTAATAAGTACTTTTTCCCTCCTCCTAGCAATCGACTTTTCGCTCTACTATTGGGAAACGTATACTTAGTGATAAAGTGTTTCTTTCTTGTCTCTCCGTCCTCGCTGCTCCTGCGTTAGCATTTGTATTTGACGTCAAAAATCAATTTCAATCGCGCTCTAAAATCAATCTTATCGTCGTTAAAAGTAAAACCGATCCTCACGTTGCCTACAGATGAATTAGAAACGATCCCGTCGGCGGCCTCGTCACAATTCCCCCTCCGCCCCAATCTCCGGGTACGAGTCCGCCCCAAATCCCGGCACAAACACCTCCCCACTCGTCGCATTCGTCATCTCGGTTGCATTCAGTCCCGGCGCCAGCATGAAGATCTTCTCCGGGTCGGTGGTAGACACCCGCGTGTAGTCGTAGTCCAAAATACCGAATGGCTCGGGGTTTGTTAGTCTATTCTGGCCGTCAATCGGCCAGTACCCCCAGTCGAGATCGTTCGCCTCCACGTACCGGAGAAAGTGCTTGAACCAGGACGTTATGGCAGGGCCAGCGATGGTAAGTGGCTAAGTGGATGGTAACTGAAACTTTTTGGGGGCTCTTCGGGGAGGTTGTCGCCCTGTTAAAAAGAAGCCTGCAGGTGCAGGTGCACTCCTACAACTAGGAGAAACCGCGGCTTTCCGCGGTCGGCAGGGGGCGTGGCACCGTTGCACCACCCCCCAGCAAGCCCAGCGGCCACTTTTAAACAATACAGCGCCATTCTAGACGGCCCCTTTCGCCCTGCTCTCATGCTCTACCAGCAACATGCTCGCGCCTGGCTTTCCACGACCTTCCTTTCCCTACCGACGGCTCATTTCCCCGCCGTTCCGCCTTCTACCCCCCCATATTTCGGGGCACCATCTCTGAAACAGCCCCAGACCCCTTCGCCATAGACGTCGAACTGTCGCCCGTACCGAATTCGCCGACCCAGACCGGCGCGATGTTCTGCTTCACGAGAAAGCCCCAGTTCTCGTCGTACTCTTGCTCGAGGTACTCGTACTTTTGCAGCTCGGTTTCTACGTACGTAAACACAGCGTAAACCACCGAAAAGCTAACCGCGAAAACGAACGAGAAGCGAGAGCGGACGGGGGTGACGAAAAATTGGAACGCCTCGGACGCGGAGAGAAGAGGGCGGAGAGGGGGTTCGGATGCCGGGCGTGCTCGTGTTGAGTTGACGGGCGAGGCTCCTGCAGAAGTTCTTGATGTGGGGGAAGAAATACTGCTTGTCGAGAGCGACGAGGAGACCCCACCCGAAGAGAGCGCGTGGTCCTCTCGGCCACTTCCAACGACGTCCTTGAGCTCTTTGTCGTGGTCTTGTTCCCGGAACTCACCAGCCGCAGCTTCCGCTCCACCTTCCGCAAGAACTCGTCGGGTTGTTGTTGTAGGTGTTTCCGCTTCCGTTTCCGCAGGCCCTGCGCCCGTAGTTCCACCCTGACACATCGCCAAGAACCTCTTCCGCACATCCTCGTCCTCAAGTAGGTACCGACAGATTACGATCGACCACAGCACCATCGACACCGTCGCGCTTATCGCCCCCACCACTACAAACGCCAGACTTATCACTTCCCGCCGCAAGTCGCACTTTCCGGAGAATCGCGTGACGGCGAACGCGGCAATGGGAAGCACCGCTAGCGACACCATCGCGCCCACATACAACGGGTCGCGCAGAAAGTGGTTTCTCCGTTCCGATGGCGATCTCGGGCAGCAGCAGCGGGCTCGGCGGCAGCAGGAGGTCCTCGAAGGACGCGAGCGGGGACGACGAGTGCGGTGGTGGCGATGTCTTCTCGACGTCCCAGCATTCTGGGTCAGATCCGCAATTTCATCGCGGCGGCCCGGTCTAGGTGTCACTGTCAACAGACCTCCGTCGGAAAATAAATCTTCAGGGCTCCTACCGCCTCGCCCTCCGCTTTCCGACTCCTCGGACGTCGAATCAGAGGACCACTCCCCCTCGTCCCCGCCCTCCGCCCCACCAGATCGCCCAGATCTCGTCCGACGCCCACTGCCGTCCCGCAGCACCCAGTCCGCGACGAACCGCGTCAGACTCGCCTGCGGGAACTTCCGCTGCACCACAGCGAAGAGGAGAAAAAGCCCCCACGCCACAAAAAGCAGCGAAACCAACGAGGTCGCGTAAATGCGCAGCACCCTCGCGATCTGCAAGTTAGAGGTTGAAAAAATGCAGGCCGTGCTTCAGGTTTAGGCTTAGCCCCCGACAACTCCAGCGGTCAGGAGCAGGAGTTCGAGTTCGGGCCGCTGACGTTGGGGGCCATGCACACGTCCCTCGCGGCCGTTAGACGTTGAGGTCCGCGCAGGTCGTGGGCCGTGGGGGCCGGTAAGGGTAACAGTTGGAGTCTATAGCCCTACTACCGTAACCCTAGACCTCCTCCCTGAAGTGTGGGCATTCCTACACCTGGACCTGAACCTGATCCTGAATTTTTTCAATCCTTAAGCAAGCGATTAGAGAACCACGAATATGCGTGACTCGAGTACACCACTTTGTTCTGGTTCGGTGATATGAATTCGTGCACCGGGAACTTGGGCACGTCGCACAGAAACATGTTGTAGTAGACGCCGCCGACGATGATAAGGAGGTCCGGGTTGGTCTCGTGGACGGCGAGGCCCGCCTTCAGTGCGGCGGGAGCCCAGTCGGTTCGGGACGAGTCCCCCGCGGCCTCGTTGTCTGGGACCTCCGAGGGGAGTGGCTCTGCTCCTTGATCCGCTTGCCGCGTAGAAGTCGACGCCGGGTCCGGCCACAAAGCCCTCGCGAAGGCTGACCAAGAAACTTCAGCCGAAGGCTCTCCTCCTGCCGCAGAAACATCATCCTCCCGCACGCCAACAGGTTGCGGTTGAAAAGGTAACGCGGCGGCGGCTCCCCCTGATCCCGACCCGAAAGCACTGCGGAAGATGCTTCCCTCCAACAAGGAAGATGCTGTTCTCGCCCCGCCCCCAAACCACTGCGGGAAGTAATTTCCAGCTGCGTTTGTTCCAGCACCAGCTATCGGCGAGATGTAGGCGGGCCTGATTTCGTTCCGCAGGTCCACGCCCACCACGTAGGGGTTGGCCAGCGAAAACTCCGCCGTGATGTTCACCAGGTGTTCGATCCACTGTTCTTCGGAGTAGCTCCTCGTCCACCAGAGCCCGTTGCCGTCATACGCGGAACAGCACCAGCCCGCGTCCGACATGTGGTTGTTCAAAATCACCAGTAACTTCTGCTCACCCAGTTTCTGCACGACGAGCTTGAACAGCTCGTGGTAGGGGTGCAGCAGGTACTTGGAGGGGTGCTTGAGGGGCGGGGCTTCCGTCGAACTTAATTTATTTCCCCTTCCCGCCCGCCCCCGCGCCCTACTAGACCACGCGCTCTCGGCCTCCGCGCCATCATGCTCGTCGAATGAAGGTAATTCCGAGGCACCACTATACAGCAGTTCCTTATTTGCTGCGAGCGCCTCCTCTGCGTCTGGCAGCACGGGAAGATTGTGATTGTCATGATCCGCATCTCGTGCTCTTACCTCTGCCGCAAAATCCAGGGAGTACACGAGACGGACGCAGTTGAAATGGAGGTTGTGGATCGCCAGGATTATGTTGTCCAGCTTCTGCACGTTTAGTCCCCCCACGACGTACTGCTGCAATTGCGCGCCGGACCAGTTGACGCAGCGGAGCTTGACTCGGTTGCCCAACCGGTCAACGATTTTCGCGCCCGAAGTGGACAGCGGCAGCTGGGACGGATGGAGCAAATACGGGTTGGAGGTCTTGGTCGGGGGACGGTAATTGACCACCTCCGACGCTGATGTGGTATATCTCGACGACGGGGGTGAAGAGGGTGTCCCTGTCCGTGTCGCAGTCGGGGGGCGAAGTGGTTTCTCCTCGGGGCGGCGGACGGCGCGCGACGCGGGGATCGGACGAAGTGGTTTTGCCCCGGATAAGGTGGGAAGAAGACCAGTTTCCGGCATCCTGTCCTCGTAGAGCGAGGCAAATCCAAGTCTCACTGTGTTTCTCAAATACAAGGGAGCTCTCTGTGTGTCCGTCGTACTCAAACTTTTTCACTCGTTCTCGTGGTCCTCGTCCTCAGTCGTATTTCTTTGATTCAATCCGTCACTGCATGCGGTGCGGGGAGCATCAAAATTCATCTGGGCATACGCTGTCAGTCTGCTTCTCTGCATCTTCGACTTCCGAGAAAGCGGAATAGAGAATCGCGTCTGCAAGAAATCAAAGGGGGGCAAAATCAAGGTAGAATAATATACGCCTTGGTGGGCTATCATACCTACGTCGCTTCAAAATTTCATCATCCTCGGTGAAATGGGTAATCAATGTAGTCCGTACAACATGTTGTCACATTCTCGGTCCGCTTCTGTGGCTTTACGTACAACAATACCAAAAGTTTTCTTCGCAATCCTTCTAATCGAACAACTCGTCTACCTAGTACCTAAGTACTTCCTTAACACATGGCCGAATACTGTCAGCCTGTGTTCCGAGCTCATTTCTGTACTTGATAGATTGTAGTAACATCTATTAGCCACATCTGCTAGACTTCAGCCCAAGCGAATACTCGACCAAGCTGCACGCCATGTTGGCCTTAGTTGCGACTAATCCGATTTGGATCACGTTCACGACCACCAGGATCACGACGACCCACTCTAAGAATATCCGACCCATAATGTATATCCGATTCCAACCCCAGAAGTTCATCAATGCGCCCCATTGTCTTCTGACCGCCTGCGTGTCAATCCTGATCACAAAACCCTTGAACGCCTTCGCAGGGCTTTTCAGAAGCCGCCGCTCGACCTTGTCCACACGACACCTCACGTACACCGCCGTCTCATGCTTCACGGTAGCGCTATTTATCGACACTGCGCAGAACTGCATCATTTCTCCCGCACTGTTCTCACCTTCGCGCGCGCGCTTAATGGTCTTCTTTTCTCCCACCAACTGGCCGTCTCGCTTTTTAAACATTTTCACCGAGAAGGTTGCGTGTACCTCCGGAGCGTCCAC
>RXOD01006472.1:0-10246 GCA_005223375.1 Amoebophrya sp. AT5.2
AGAAAGAAAACGACGAAGAACTTCTTGGGGGCGGCTCGTTCGCCGAGGAAATGTAGCGATAGACGCGCACAACTGCTCGTGAGCGAAGTCGTCGAAATCGGTCCGAACCATTCATTCTTGAAAGACGTAGTCTCTTCTTCATATAAAAGGTAGGCTAATGGTAATCATGCGTTTTTCTTTTCAAGTAAGTAATTATATCTGAATACTTAACAAGCCTATGCCTAGGCGCACAACTGATTTATAGCAATTTACAAGAGTACAAGCACTAGCTCTAGTACACACAGCTTCTGATCAAAATACTTTCATGTCCTCGTGCACAGGGATTGAAAAGGACATATTCTTGATTTTTTCGTACGTGAGTGATTCCATTTGCTTCAGCTTGCTACAACGCAATGTCACACGCGCGGGGGAGTCTTTGTTCCCTGCTTCGTCAGATACATTGTCCAATGAATGCACATCACCAGGGAAGGAGCCCTGCACATCCTGCCCGACAGCCACAGCTCTAGATTGTGTCTCTGTTATAGAACCGTTACCGTAGATGTCCAAAATCGGTGGCTTGACGAGTTCTCAGCGCACTCAGTATTGCCAGCTCCGTCTCGAAAGATGGTTCTTCGCGCTATAGTAGTTTATCTTTTTTATTTTTTTGCCTCGTCCTGCTCGCTTCGTCTTTAGTGCACGTTCACGTAGAAGTACTACAAATGAGTGAAAGACAAAGAGTGAATAGTTCTACTTCTACATTTAGAACAGTCTGAGCTGCTAAGTAGCATTTCACCATGTCTGATGAACGGAGGCAGTGTGTACTGCGTGCGACGTGATTCGTGGAAAGACCCAGTGCGCCGTAGGAAGGGCTCCACGACGACGAGGCGGGCCATCACTTATCGGCTTCGACTCCCAGCGATCAGCGGCCGAGGTCGGACGCCCATCGTGACCACGCGAGCCGACCCCAAGAGGACGTGGCGCCCAGCATAGTCGGAGGATGTTCTTCATCAGCGCCGCGTGGTTTTCGGCGTACAGCTGGACGTATGCGGTGCTTGGTTGGTGGTTCCCTGACAACGTTCTGCAGCCGGCGCCGGTGCACCTGATTTTAAGGGTTGAAAAAGTTCAGGCTTACTGATTTAGGTCCAGGAGGCGTAGGTTTGATGGCAGTTGCTGTAGTAACTCTCTCCTTGTTGTAGTTGTTCTAGTTCTTCTTCTTCCGTGAGACGAGGGAGGGTCGGCCGTAAGTTCTGACGTATGCGACTCCCCATGAGAAGGCTGCGCACCCGTACTCCTCTGTGTGGTTCCATCCGTGTGGTTCCCGTGACAGCATATTTTGGAGCCATGAGAGGAAGCCAGCGAGTGTCCTTGCTTCGTTCCGGTGGAGTTAATGAAGAGGGACACAGGGCCCTTGGGCGGACAGGCCCCCCGCGCTCTGATCGGGTTGGTCCATCAGCGATATCGCTGAGAAGTGATATTCATACCATGACTGCGCGAAAGCGAATTGAAGATTGGACTTGGAGCTAATAGAGGCTAACCCTAAAAAAAGAACCTAAAGCACGACCTGGGTTTTCTCAACCTGCTCTAAGGAGCCGGGCGGGGGCCTGCTGGAACCGGGCGTGGGGTCTCACTTTGGAAGACGTCGAAAGCTATATGAACAAGACGATAGCGCGAGACGAGGACGCAGCTGCAGCGGCGACGGTCAGTAGAGGTGGGTCTGAAGATGAAGACGGCGGGTCTGCTGGTGTTGACACGACATCTTCGCAGGAGAGACAGAAAACATTGTCACGAACAGCCAGAGAAGCGAGTAGTGCCGGTTCTAGCACTAGCACTGTGGCTGTGGGTGATGCTGGCGCTAATGGACGAGGGGCTCGGGGGGCTACCTCCCCGGCAGGCTCGTCCGCAGGCGCTCAGTCTGGCGGTGGCGGGACAATTACTACCGGTTCCAGGATGAATACAACAACGGCGGCACCAACGTCGTCAGTCGCGCGAGCGACAACTACCCCATCTGGAGCATCCTCATCTGCAGCAGGAAGCAGCTCTATGTTGTCCACCTCGGCCAGTAAATCAAATCGGACTTCGAGTTCAACGTCTGGTACAGGTGTCGACGCGAAGGACGAGCAGCCGCGCAGAACCGCACCGGCCAAGGTTACCGGCGAGATTTCGGCAGGACGACACGCGGAAGATCCGTCCCGACCCGGCGCTCACCCGCCGTCTTCGTCGTCACCAGGGCCCTCGTCTTCGTCTTCGTCGAACAGCACGAGAAAGCCAGCCGCTATCAAGACCCGCCCCGCCAACAAGCGGGCGTTTGAGTGGACGTACGGTCTCGCGTACCTCCGCTTCTTGCTCGAGGCGACGGAAGCGGTGGTGGACGCATACCTGGACCTCCATCTGCGCGTGTTTTGCTGGATTTTTGGCGTGGAGGAGCTGCCGCCATCCCTTGCGGGGTTGCTCTCCTGGATACGGAGCTTTTTTGCGGCATCTCCTTTGCTTCCGTCTCGACAGCTACCGCGCTTTGACGTGTCACCACGAGTGGGAGACACAGCAACGGCGAGCTCGAGTCGAGGACGGCCCGCAGACACTTCTAGTACCAGTAGTGCAAACAGTGTCGCTCGGGAGGGACGAGATGAAACGCATAAGCAGGATAAGGACAGCGGCGCCACACTTACTGAGACTAGTAACAGTGTCAGTGCCGGAAAGTCGAAGGCAGCAACAGAATCAGAAAAAACTACGGAGGCAGACGGAAAGGACGAACAAGCACGGTACGTCTGAAGGAGTTCTTGTTCTTTCGTAAAAAAAAAAATACTTATCTACGTGACCACTAAGACTAACGATAGGCATAGGGTAGAAGGCTAGTACCGCTCCTTTGACTCACAGCGACAGCGAGCTCATTTGTCCGCAATCCGTGTGCTGGCTTATTTTCGCGAAAAAGCAGCACTTGTGTAGTGCTGCACTTGTGGCGTGCACCTGCAGTTGAAACCACGTGCCACATTCTATCACAACATCGACTGTAAATCATCTTGTCAACATCGATATCCTGCTCATGAACATATTTTCGATCGCCGACGCCGCTGGTGCTGAATAAACAAATTAACAGAAGGACGGAGCGGTCGCTGCCTTATGTGGTTGGTGCTCGATTGGCCTCGCTGCACCTGAAGTTTGATGCTTCTATCCTACCCGCGCGGGGGTTCGTTCCTGTAATGCCGCGAAACACGACCATCATGCGGGCGAAACGCACCTCCCGGCTCATCGCTAACGGCTTTCCTCTCATTGGAGACTACAGTGTGCGGATCGCGCCGTCCTCGTCTGGCCCTGTCGTGGGCTCCTCGGGAGGCGCTTCAGGTTCGGGGGCTGCGGAGTCCCCAAAGCCGAAGCGCCTTCGTCCGAACTCGGGCGGCTTGCGCGATGCGGATGTAGAGGTAAACGACGAGATCGAGAACGAGTACAAGAAGAAGCAGAAGGCGGAAATGGAAATGGAGAGAGTAATTCTCACGGAGGATCTGGAGGAGCCTGCTGTTGAGCTGCAGAGAAACTATGAACACGGTCGTCAAGCTGTCGGTAGCAGTGGTGATCTTGGGAGAACAAGGCCGAGACCTCCTTTGACGTCATCCGACAGTGGAATAGCACCAGATCCTCACGACGCGCACGACAAAAGACGAGGCGGAAGTGGGGCGATGAGCTCGTGGCGGGATGAGGATGAGGAAGAGGAGGACGGCGACCGCGACGCTTCCGCACGCGCCGACACATCAAGAACATTGAGATCCCCTGCCGCCCTGCCTCCAAACGAAGTAGACCAGGCAGAGCCCAGCGCTTTCGGATTCGGAGCAAGTGCGCGAGCCCTGATGCAGTCATGGTCGATATGAGAGGGAGAGCTATTTTAATTCTACTACGAAGTGTAAGTGGCGAGCGAACTCAATGAATCGCGCGGCGGAGGGGTCCGAGCAATCCGAGTCGCCGACGTGGGGGTCGGACAGTATGGGGAGATGAGCCGCGAGAAAGTGGCGGAAAGAAAGATCCACTTAGAGCAAGCAATCCCCGATGCAGGAAAAGTGGCTCTCTTTCTGGATGATAAGCATAGTGCACGTGCTTGTGGTGCACCTTAGTCGTAATAGGCTTGTTTCGCGATCGCGGCCCCGGCCAACCAGAGCGAGAGCCAGAGGCTGCCGCCGTTACCTGCTCGTATGAATAAGTACTTAAAATTCGTACTAAATATCATGGATGTTCCACCTCCTGCTGTGCTCCTGCACAGCTGCAAGGGTGATACCACCGCTCGGATTTTTTGTTCGTAGAGAAAGTGATTTTAGGTCGTTGCTGACTGACTTAGACTTCGTACTTCTGCTCCTTCCATAGTCGACGTGGGCCAGCCGGCTGTGGCTGTCTGTTTCGAGCGGACTGGGACTGCAGTTGAATAAACCGGCGAAAGCAGGAACTCGTCTGCACGACGGGCTGCTGCATCAAGAGGAGCAACCCGACGACAAAGAGACTAATTTCGGCTCCGGACGAGAACGACAAGGACATTCGGGTAGTAGTAGTTCAGAGGAGGAGCAGGAGGACGAGGATCCCAACAACTCGGACATCTACCTGTCGCCGCGGTGCATCGTCGACACGCGGGAGTTTCTGCCACACTGGCGCGCCGTACCGCTGGAGTCGCTGCCGAAGGGCATGCGCAAGGTGCTAAGGCAGGCCGAGAACACGCCGTTGCGGCCCCTAAAGCTACCGCTCGCCGCGATTCGCGGCGGCCGCGGGAGACGAGGTGGAGGAGAACACGGAGGTGGTGGCATCCCGCTGCTCGGAAACGCTTTCGGCGACAAAGTGGTGGGCAACGTACCCCACGAGATCTTCTACGAACCAGCAAGAGGGAGACAGTACGCCGTCGTGGAGGTACCGCCGGAGCTGCGATTGGCACTCATTTTTGCGATGAAGCTGCTCGTACAGAAACCAAACACGTTGACGAACACGAAGTTGAATCGATGGATTTCAGATGAATTTGGGCATATCGAAGAAAATAAACAGCAAAAGAAACTATAACTAATTGATTCCCAGTTGCAGCCGGGCGCGTGGCACGAGGGGATGGTGTGGCTCCTGAGCCGCCGGGCCGTGGAGGTCGGTGAGTGGACAAAATTGTCAATAGTGGTCACGCTGACACTCGTGGGGCTCATGGCCGCACAGCGGGCGCGCGACGAATGGGGGGAAGATTTGGATCCCGACGAACTACAATGAATGTCCGGAAATGAAAAAGAAAATGCGGCACCAAAGAAAACCACGACCTTCGACACGAAGAATTAATTTGATAAACGACGGGCCGATTTTGATCAAGAGATGCAGCAGATTCCCTGAAGAACTATATTTTTTTCGAGCTGAAGATGCCGAGTGTAAGCGCTCCGCTTTACAACGAACTTCTTTTCGCACCTACAATGCGGAGACGTATGGTGCAGGTGAGTGGGTCGAGATACGAAGGAATACGTAGTTGCCACAGCATGCCTGCGCAACCTTGTCTGTCGGTGTTGAGGACAAAAGTACCCGTAGGACAAGATGAGCAGAAAGGTGAAACGCCAGTGTGCCATTTTTTTATTTCGGGCCTTATTTCACGACTGCAATTATGAATGTATCAGTGGTCTGTGTGAAGAAAGTGGACGATGTGAAAGGGCATGTTTATCCGTTTCCCTTGGTGATGTCGCCGGTTCCGTTTCCGTTTTTGTTTTCCGCAAGCTGTTTTTGAGTGCCGTTCGTCTTTTTTCCCTGACCCCGTACTCGGATGATTTTTTTCGTTTTTGTCACGAGAGAACCGCAAGAACAAAGAGTAAGAATTTGAAGCGAAGAAGCTTTGTGTGACGCCATCGCAGCACCAGCAGGCACAACAGTAACAAACTAACTCACGACCTCCAATCTCTTCATTGATACCCGCGAATTTTGTTGTACATCCACGGCTAGCTGCGCTCGTGAGAAGATTGCTTGATATTTATATTTTTCTATTGTCCACCTCCACCCACTTCTCCGCTGCAGTTCTCTACTACTACTTGCTTCTCCAAAACCTCGCTTCGCGACGTATTGGCAAGATCCGAAGAAGAAGATAGAACCCAACCTCAAGAATTAGGGCAGCTCGGGGAATTTCATCGGAATCGCAGAGCACAGACAGGAAGGATGGCGACTGTACCAGCGGGGCCGCTGTGTACGTCGCTGTCCAGCATAAAAAAGGCTCCGAAATGGACCCTGGGCGGCAGAGAAGA
Source organism: Amoebophrya sp. AT5.2 (assembly GCA_005223375.1). NCBI lineage: Eukaryota > Dinophyceae > Syndiniales > Amoebophryaceae > Amoebophrya > Amoebophrya sp. AT5.2. Next base: position 6,204 of record RXOD01006472.1, read on the forward strand.
GGACAAGGCGGTCGCAAAGCGAAACAGACTAGGCCCGGGCCCCGGTGCCTACGTCTGCCAGAACCTATCCGTGGACGCTAGGTAAGAAAGTAGTATTTTTTTATGACGATGGACATGAAGTAGATCCATCGGAGTCAGATGACTGAGGACTGCTTCTGCAGCGAAGACGAGAGTACAATCGGAACAACGTCAGGAGCCAAATCCGTCCTGATAGCTGAACAACTCAACGTCAACAGGCATAGCCGCCCCCCTTCCGCCGTGTTCTCAGTGGAGAAGCGCGACGCGTTCGCGAACCAGGCAGGAAAACGCCCCTCGGTGGGCACGTACACGCCGAATTTTTGGAGCAGTAGCACTATGCCGATCGCGGGGCGGGCGCTGTTCTCAAAATCGAGTCGGGACGACGCGGGGAGTATGACGGGCAGTACGAGGAGAGCGCAGACCCCCGGACCAGGATCCTACTCAATAAAACCGGCCTTCTCGGACATCTCGGCGTCCATGTACGGAAGAGCAAAAGACCTTAAGAGTACTGATTTTGCTATGTAGTATTAAAAAAATGCCTCGATGGTTGAATTTGTAAGAAAGTATAGTGACCGGTACAGATACCTGGCACCTGCTGCTTCATCAACAGGTACCTACTTGTTCGCTTTGTGTTGCGGGACCGTGAGGGTGAGTTTTATTTTTTTCAATTCTATGTTGACCATGTTTTATCGTGATTTTTTTTCGTGCCAAACCCACGACTTTTTTGTACACCACATCAGCAGTACGGCGTCTACGTCGAGGAATCATCTTCTTCACCACAGGGCCAACGACACCAGGACCGGGGGCGTATTCAATCTCAAGGGATCTCACGGGGCCAGCCTGGAAGCTGCGTACTTAATACTTTGTGGTTGCGGTTTCCGTTTTCCTCCCTAAATATTGTTCCCGAAGCAGGATAGCTACACCTCGACTTCAGCTTCACGTCTTCGGATTTGAAATTCGTTTTAAACAAATGACAACACCACTTCTACAGCAATGTCGGCACGGCCAACGCCGCGACGAAGCGAGAGTCCAGGCCCGGGACAATACCTTAACCCAACGGCGATCGGAAAAGACCACCCATCCATCATGAGCACGCCGAGGTACTTTATTTGTCGCTTAAAAAAATAAATACTGTATAATATAGGCCCGACAATGAATGCCAATCGCTGTACCAGTAGTGTAGTTTTTAGGGTAAGCCGTTCACAACGTGTATTCGTAATCGTCGATAATTACGAATACAAGTAAGTTGAGCAACGGCTTACCCTAAAAACTGGTACAACATGAGGATTAGGCGTAATGTGCGCGAGGTTCGAAATCAAAAGCCGTTATTTCCGTATAAACATCAACATCATTTGGAACGATTAGAAAGCTGCAGCGCCACGTCGTAGTCGTTCGACTTTATTCCAAGCAACGGCTTACGACGATGAAAAAATGTTTTAAAAGGTTCTCGATGGTGCCGCGGCGATCGGATAGAGGGGGGAGAGCGCTCTCACCAGGACCCGGCGCTCACGGCGGTGCCTTCACCACGTTTGGATACTGATTTGAGGTGGTGTACCTACAACACTTCCTTACGGCTGGAGGTCATTTTCCGTACGACCTTGTATCAAGCTTTGCTAGCACCCGCCCCGGATGCATGTGTCCTCAGTACTATAAATACGCCTACCCGCCAGCACGAACACGATCGCCTGTTTGTCGTTTGCCCAATAGATACCCAGATGCGCCATCAATATAACCTTCCAGTTTCTTTTGAATTGGAATTTATTTGACTTTTGAAGTCCATTGATTTGCAAGGTGAAGAATTCGACTCGACAGAATTTTTAGCATGGATGGAGTTGTATCTTCACACATGCACGCCTTGATGACTTGCGACTTTGAAGGCTTGACTACCCATAAATACAACTGGTTTATGATCGATCCCGAAATACTCATACATCACTTCTACTCACTCTCTTCCTCTTCCTCGTTACCCAGAATAAAAAATATTTATAGTATCAATCTCGTTTATCAGTCCTTGTTACGATCCGATCCATAGATATTCATCAGCTTTTGGTTTGTGCGTAGCGGCAGCGACGTCCACGTCGACGTCAAAGTCTAGACGAGAAGCAAGAAGAGCCATGTCAGCGAGTAGAAGCACGACGAGAACGGAGGTCTAGGTAGCCCTAGAGGGCCTGGAGCAACATGTGCACCACACGAGGACTAAAGGAAAAACACTGTATCCAGACTTGTTGACTGCTGCTGATGGCAGTGGCACCTTCATATGCACGGGGAGAATCATACATCTGCTCACATGCAGCATAAATGCTAAAGGTAAATGCCTCGTCTTGAAATGCACCACACCTTCACGACACGTTTGCTGGGAGCGTATTGAAACGCGCATAGCACGACGATTTTGAATACTCTGGTGAAAATTACGGTCGGAACATAGACGTGGAACGGCACAAAAATCACAGCAAAGAGACGGAGCATGACTACGATGTTAGACGACCGCTCGTGTCTCTGCCCTTGTCGAAAAATGTGTTCCCGCCGCCTTTATTTTTATTCGTTCCACGACTCACGAAAGCCCCGTGCGCTACGGTTCGCTGTATTCGAATCGATCTAAAATGAGTGTAAGTGTATACTTACGTTAACATTTCACATGCCGGAGCCCAGCCCTGCAGTGGTAAGAATAAAAAAATAGGAATCTATCAACCTACTTTTTCAACAGTTGTACCCGCTCCCGCCACAAGCACGACTTTTAGTTTGTTACCAGGTAGGCGTAGGGCAGAAATGAAAGAGAAAAACAACAAGAACAAAAAGAAAAAGTAGCGAATAAGAAAGAAGACCTTGACATCACTCCTCGTTGTGATCGGGTATAGATGGCTCCGGAGATTTGTCATTTTTGCCGGAAGACGATATCTCTGGTCGCCGCGGCCCAGAAGTGTCGGTGCGGCGAGGTTTTCTGTGACCGGCACCGCGACCCGGACAAGCACCGCTGCACTTTTGACTACAAAACCCACCAGGCGGCGGAGCTCCGTCGGGCGAACCCGATGGTTTTCAAGACGGCCGACCGCATCCACACGCAGGATGCCTGGACCAAGGCGTATTTCCAGCACCACGCCCCCCGGTCTACCCACGCCTTTTTCCACGTGCTCGGTTTCTGCGTTTTCTGGTACTTCGTGCTGGTTCGCGGCGTCCTGTTCAACCTCCTGCTTGCGCGTCCGTTCGATGAGCTGCTGCCGAACCCGCTGACCTGGGGCCCGCTCGGCGCATCTTCAGGCGCTTCGAAGCAAGGCGTGAACCTGAATGACCCCTCCACTTTTGAGGATCTCTTCCGGGAAAATAGCACCGCTAGTGATGCGCCTACTACTTCTAGCACCACTACTCCGCCCATCGTGGTGCTTTTCCGGGAGTGCGTGTATGCGGTGGTGGTTGGTTGGGTGGTGGCGCACGTCGGGAGCTACGTTTTCGAGAAGTACGTGGAGGGCAAGCGGCAGACCACGCAGCCGTGGTACGGTGGGTGCCGGTACGGAATGTGGAGCTGGGACGTGTTTGCCAAGCCGTGGTTCGCAATCACCGCAGAGTACGAAATGCTGAAGGACTTCGTCTTGTACTACGTGATCACACAGGGAAAAACGAACTGCCTCAGCTATCTCTATACAGCGCCTGACCGCTCCACAGGAACGATATACAAGACGGTGAAACACAAAGTGGGAGAGCTCTCGGCATCAAACAGGAGCGGCTGAGCAGGTTGTAGTACGTGGCCGCGCGGCCGCTGCTGCACGGCCTTACATGAACAGATTCGCGCTCTGTAGGTGAGGAAGATGCGATGAAGCGAACGAAACTGGCGCTCCTGCAGCTCTTCCATTTGTCAAGGATATCGATGCGCGCCTTTTTCTCGTCCGCCCCTTCTGTACGCCTCTTGCAAGGAGCGACGAACGAGCAAGACCTGCGAAAAACAACGAGCTTAGAGCCTGTCCATCATCCTCAGACCTTTCGCCCGGGCGAAAGGGGGGGGCGCGGGCTTTTCGGCGACACCCTACCCCCCC
>RXOD01006473.1:0-10246 GCA_005223375.1 Amoebophrya sp. AT5.2
ATGAACGGGCCAGGTGGTAAGTGGCTGAAAGTACTTTTTGTCCTAGTCCCAAGCAGCTCCATCACCACGCAAGCCACTGGTGGCTTGCCGTGATCTACTGCTGCTGCTCCCTCTACCCAACCATGGCTCTAGTGTCGCCCGCCTCTAATCCCCATCGAATGGTGCATCATCTCTGAAACTGCCCGATACCGCGAAGCGCTTAATCGGCACTCCCACTCGCCATCTTCCCCAAGGGAACCACCCATTTTTATCCATCGATCGCTGATCAGTAAATACTTCCTGGTTTAGACCCGCTTCGGCTTACCATCGGCTCCTCATCCCGGTACATATGCTTCACCTTTCGGCACATGCCGTAGGCTATTTTCGGAAGAATTTCTTCTAGTTTTGTTTGTCCGACTTTATAGAACTTGAGCAGCTCGTCCTTCAGGTCGTCGTCCTGCGCCTTTACGGCCTCCAAACAGAGCTCCTTCATCGCGTGCGTCTGCCAGAACTTGTTGCCCTGGCCCTGCGGGTTCTTGTAGCCGGCCGCATCAAACTTCTCCTGCTTCTCCCTCAACCTTTTCTCCGCCACCTCGGGGTCGTTCGAGGCCGTGCGGGGGACCACGTCGTAACTTCTTTTGGTTTTCATTGAAGTTGTTCTTGTTGCGGCGCCGGCATTAACATTATGATTTTCCTGAATCAGCCAGTTCCCGAAGAGTTCTTCGTTCGCACAAACCGAGTCGAAGAAGTCGTAGATGGCGTCCTCCTCGTAGATGAAGTTGTCGTTGGTTAGCGCACTGGAGAGCACGATCTGGCACACAGGACACTTCAGCGTGGGCTTCGCAGATTGCCACCGCTCCTTCACGCCGAAATCGGCCTGAGCCTCGAAACTCTCCGGCATCGACATCAACGCGGACGCATCCGGAACGAGGCGTAACAAAACGACCAGCCATCGTCGACCACCAAAATGGAGGAAGTCCCACATCTTCTTGATCCGCGGCAATTTAACAGTTACGTTTGTCTGAAGAAATAAACTTTTAATATGACTAGAAATCCATGCATAATGATCTTGCTAAAAAAATTCACCACTGTTCTATTTTTGACGGAGGTCCTCGTCCTCGTCCCAGTCCTCCGACCGGAGAGCCGCGAAGATCATTACTCAGCAGATAAAATCGATGAATGAGAATGGGAATGATGATGAAGACTCTGATCGATGATTTGAATGACAGGTGGGGCCACAGGGCGAGGGTAACGAACATCACGACTCAGCTTCATCTGCAAGTGCTTCATCTGATCTTCAATGTGTGTCGTATGCCTATGCGATGAATGCGATTGAAGAAATAGGTAACGGTCAATCGCGTGCCGCCGAGCTTTGTGGTCCTCCTTCTTGGGTTTGATGTTTATGTTGGCGTTGGGGGGAGCTGATGGCGCGCTTTTTCTTCAGTCTTCGTTTATTAACGCTAGCTGCTCCCTAGAATTCACTTTAAATTTTTGAGCCTTGCTTTTGTGTTTGCGTGCACCACGAACTTACGACTGCCAATGCCATCCGGTCCGGCTCGGTCCCATTTGATTTCATTCATACGAAGATGCTTAAGTACCTGTACTCTACGGCCGCATATTAATCAACTGTTGCAGCATATTGTTGATGTAGACTGTCGTGTCTGCATCTTCACCCAGGGGTTCGAGCAGGGTAGCCCTTGCTAGTTCTTGGTAGCCCTTGGAGCTGATCTTGGTATTAAAATCATTAATTTTTGTTTTATCTATATCTCCGTTTGGAGCAAGCAAAATCTGAGTCTTGTCCATGTGCTTGTCGCGTCGAGGGGCAGGGGTCTCCGTGGCGGCCTGCGCATCGGAAACTTGGTCCTTCTTGACCTGAGGAGGAGCTACATCCTTCAAAGCCGCGTCGACAGCTTGAAACATTTTTGTGGCTTTTTCCCGGTTTTCGTCCGTTCTCTGCCTGTCGGGATGCCACCTCGCGAGACTGCGGCGCCGCCACTTCGCGAAAAAGCCTTGCTGTAGTACCGAGCGCCGCAGCTTCGGGTTGTGGTCGTGTTCCTGCTCGTCTTCACTCTCATGTTGACGTCCCTCCATCTGTTGTAGTTCCTCGAGCTCCAGCTTCCCCCTCTCCTCTCTGAGTAATTTCCGCGCCTCCTGCATGTGCTTCCACTCGTCATCGTCATCACCTGACGTTGTTGCACTATCTAGTGGTGGATGCAGATTTCACGGATGATCAAATGTAGAAAATGTAAAGTAAGAAGTAGCCTTCGTGCTTCCGCTGCTAAGTACCTGCTGCCCGTTCCGCCGCGCTTTCCGCCAACTCATCGAGTAGCTGGTTACATTGCCTCCACGCGTTGAAGTCATTCAGCCCCTGACTGGCAAATTTTAATCCGGCAGAAACGCCGGGCGACACCTGCCTCAAACCCTGCACCGCCCCGAATTTCACTGCGGGCCCTACTCCCGGCTTCTATGGACGAGGATCGACGACCAGCTCCAGGAGCTGGTAGTCAGTCTGGTCGGGTGACAAGTTACAGTTAGGAGTACGAGTACTTGTAGATTGCTTGGTAGTTTTTTTTTTTTTTTTTTGCCCCGTGCTCCTGCTAGTCCAGCACGCACGGAAAGCGAAAGCAACGGCTCTGGACTAGCACTAGCGGAAGCGGGATCTTCTAGATCAGCCTATGCCTACCTCGCAAGCTGAGCGTCGCAAGATAAGAATATTTTGAAGCTGCTGTACGTATACTCTTACTCCCGAAGCAGGCCGCACCATGCAAACGCAGCACAATGACGCGATGGATGTTGAGGATCATGGTGGAGCTGCTAGGCCCGGCAGCTATCACTTTCATCACTTACACTTGCTACCACGACCAGCTGTTTATTTGCTCGCAGCGGGTTTCAATCGCTCGCCTAGCTTCTTCGCGATTTCTTTGACCTTCTGCTTGATTCCCTTGATTTCCTTGATTCGGTTGTATTCCTCTCGTACTTTTTCCGCTGCGTGCGTGCGGTGCGCCACCGCGGCGAGTCCAGTGGCCGCTAACGCCACCACCGCAACAGCGCCCAATCGGTTACAGACTGCTCCGAATCCGATGGAAGCGAGACCACAACACATCAATTTCATTTATCCATGACATCGAGACAGACAGATTAAGCGACGGGACAAGCAATGAACGAGGACAAGACCAAGTTGCTGTTGCTGAAAGATCCTTCTCCCTGTAAACAAAGGAAGCGGAAGAATTTGATAGCTGTGGTCCGCCCGAAGAGCCCGAGATACTAGGATCAATGAGTAGCCACCGGCGGTGGATTATTTCTTCGTGCTGTAAGTCGTGCTCTCTAATCTACTTAAGGTTAAGACAAAGACGTCTTCCGACGTCTCGGCTTCGTCTTCCAACGGTCTCCAGGCTTTCGCTTAAACGGCGACGCAGTCGCAAAGGCTCTCGCTGCTCCCATTCCGAGCTGGAGGGGGGTGCTCCCGCAGCCCAACCTCATACCAATACTCACCGCGTTGAAAACAGTCATCGCTGCCTGCACCTTATTCATCTTCTTTCTCGGAACGTCCTCGTCGTGGTCGCTCTCTTGATGATCTTCGCCGCTGTTGCGGTGGTCTTGTTCCCCAGCAGGAGGAGCGGCCACCTCACCTTTTTTCTCAGGAGGCGCGGCATCGTCGCCAGCCTCGGACACGGTCTCTTCGTCGGAGGCCGTGTCCGACGCCGGCGACGATGCCGCGCGCTTTATTCCCGGGCATTCCTCGTCCTCTGAGCCCGAATCCGAGCTGGAGTTCGCACACGGGTCCTTTTCCCCGTCGTCGGCGGCCTCGCGGCCGTGCTTATCGTAAACTTTGTACTCGTGGCCGTGCTTATCGTAGTACTTAATATCCGTATCCGTATCCCGGGAGTCTGACGAGGGCAAGAATGCCGTAGTTTCGCCCGGCTCCGGCACCACTGCTCGACCGGATTTAGTATCTTCCTCTCGATTATGCGCGAAATCGGCGAGCGCGAGCCGGCTGGCTTTGGTCCTGATAAAGCCCTGCGTGCGGTACATCATCATGTAGTAAACCCCGACCGCGGTTGCCAACTGCAGTGCTTCGGGGAATTTCTTGAGTTTTTCCGCCATATCCGCCGGGGGCAATTGCGCAATGGTCCTCTGGAGCTTTTCGGCCAGGCCAACCTCCGCGGCCCCGTCCTTGTCGGCCCCGAAAGCCCGGATGGCCACAGCGTGCGTCGCGCGGTGGACCTCGTCTGTTGGCGCATTGTGGATCGCTAAGGCAAGACTTTGCGTCTGAGAAAGCTGAGGAGTAGACGCCGACTCCGGCCGTCGCGCTTGTCTGCCGGTGCCGACCTGCAGGAACAAGCATTTCGAAAAAGCTGGCAGAAAGGCGAGGAAAAACGCACTGCGCGTAACAACTCGCCGCCGGAAAGAAGCGCCAGCAGCCTTCGAGATCGATGACTTTGACTCCTGCTCCCTGTTCTGCATCATGATCTTGTAGGAAATCTATCGAGCTCGAATGTAACTTTAATGCTTTTGTGAAGGCAATTGTAAATGAAAATGAGCGGGGGGTGAAATCATCGCAGCCGGGCCTTTTGTGTCAGCATCGTCGACGGACCACGCTGAGGTACATCATACGTCGAGATCGAACCGAACTGAAGCTGAAGCTAGCCGACAAGAAGCCAAGAAAGCCGATTCGTTGTGACAATAAACAAGAGATGACCGAGCGGCAGGAGCAGGGCACAGACGACCCACTATATGAATGTATATCTTCACCGACTTGCCCGCAAGCGCAACAAACCCATAGAAGCACGACAGGCGTCAAGGAACCGGCAGAGCACTTGAAAGAAGAGCAGCGCACTCCCACTCACATGCATCAGACAAAGAAACAGACGTATGAGCAGACAGTAAGTAGAAGTCACCAAAGAAAATAAACTACCACTGAAGCGGCCTGACACAAGCCGCTACGGCCCAATGCAACCCGAAGGCATCGATCCAGCCGTAGCATCCTGCCCCAGCGCCCTTGCTGCTGCTCCGTCCTCGATCGATGGAACAACCAGAAAAACATATATTCCTCGCGGTGATTTGCATTTGTGTTTGTCCTCGTTTTTCCACCGGCGCTCCGACATGCAGCTTTGTCATGCGGAATTACAAGATACAATTGGTGGATTTCGGTCACCACTTTGAAAAACTTCTAGATCGTCGCGTCGAGGTCGTCGACGTCCACGTCGAACTAGACCTCGACCAGTGCCAAAAGAATACCGTAAGACATGTTGCGGCTGTTTTGCCATCCGATAAAATTTACGTTTTTCTGCCATAAGAGGTGTGTCTGATCGATGATGAGAGGCTTGTTTTCAACATCTGGCGTGCGGCGGGGGCGGTCACGGTCCATTCCACCTACTAGTCTTCCTTTTTCTTGATCCACTCCCCGTTCTCGTCTTTTTTCCAGTCGTTCCATCCACCGTCGTCTTTTCCGTCGCGGTCCTTGTCCTTGTTCCACGACCAGGCCGCGTCATTGTCTTTGTAGTCCTCGCCGCGGCCGGGGGTCTGACCACTGCCATTCCACCCTCCACCGGGTGTGTTGTAGCCTCCGGCCGCCCAATCCGCGCCAGGAGTGTTGCCCCAATTTTCCTGTCCAGGGGTATTGCCCCACTGGTTGCCCGGCGTGTATGTCTGGGCCTGTCCGATGGTAGTCAAAGAAGTCAAGTGTTGCTTGGGTGGAACTATCAATATCAATTGGAAATGGAAAAAATCAAAAGGAAAAGGATCGATCCGGATATAAAGAGAAAGAACGGCAAAGTAGGCAGTATACCCCTGCTACTCCTCCGTCCTGCATTTCGCCTTTGATCAGATCTTCTTCCTTCGTGACTCCGAAATCGGGGTCCCAGGCCGCTTGGTCTTGCATTTCCTCCATGGTTTTGTCTCCTCCAGCGCTCACCATCACGCCGGTCAGCTGCGGGCCTGCTCGGCTTCCATTCTCCCCAGAAGGAGCTTTATTGTCAACACTCTTTCCCCAACCACCCTTCCTGTTCTTCCTCTCGTCCTCGAGGCGCTCGCAAATCGCCATCGCTTGTGCGAATAGCGGGTCCACTGGGTTGCCGTTTGCCGTCGTTCCGTAGGGGTGCAGCTCCTGGTCCGCGATCGCCAGATGTTCCACTGTTGTTCCCTCGTTCGCGATTGCGTTTTTCAACACCCCCCCGCCACCCTCCGGTCCGACTCCGTTTTCCAGCGCTTTCCCATCATGACCTCCACCCGCTCCTCCTGGTCCTTCCAGCTTCTGTGGGTAGGCTTCCGGGTACTTCTCCCGATGGTCCTTAAGTTCCTTCAACTGGATGTCGTTGATCTCTTCTTTCTTCTGCTCGTCGACGATTTGTAAATTTGCCTTCTCCATCACGATCATCTTCGCCTTGATGCAGAGCGCAACGCGAATCTTGTCGCGGTCCACGTGTTGGCGAAACTCGCAGAGTTGGCCCTTGTACGGCGCAGTGGAGGTGGATTTCACGATCCTAAACCGGAGGCCCTTGTACTTCGATTTTCCCTCGTTTGTCGACAGCGCGTACCAGGGGCACGGCGGCAAAGGGATCTTCTGACGCTTCCCGTCCTGGAGGGCTCCGGAAACCGCTTGAGACGCTGCGAGGAATCGAGATGGATTTCGATTTGATTTTGATTTCGAATTCGATTTGGATAGCTAGATCGATTAGTCTAGTCAATCGAAAAAATGAAAATCTTCGAATCCATCGCGTATCGAAATCGGTCCTCCTTCGCGCGAAGTCGAAGTAGACCAGTACTTCGTTGTAAGTAAGTCTATCTAATATACCTCCCGCCCCCAGCGCCAGCATGCTTCGGGAGCCGCTACTCCCACCCGCCTGCCCGCCCAACAGCACGCAGTCGGATGGTTTGACGACGTGGAACGTGCCCAGCGCGTCGCGCACAAATATGCCCTGATACATGCCGACGATAAAGTGCACCCGTGCTCGTTCCAAAGTCACCCGGCCCCGACTGCAGATCTCGTCTAAGTTCTTGATTAGCGCGCCGTTGCGGTCGCGTACCAGGTGTCGGGACTCCTGCATGTGTCTCGGAATGGGTCTCCCCTTGGCGAGCGCGCGAGCGATGGCGTCCTCGTCCACAGCACGCTCGACACGTTGGAGGTCTGCGAAGAAGTGGATTCATTTGCTTTCGATTCGATTATGATGATTGTCATTGTGGTTCATTGAAAGAGTATTAAGTTCAAGTTGTACTCGTAGAAGTAGATTATAGCACTATAGTAAATGTACCGGCCACGTTCATGTTGACGGCGTTTCCGCTGATTGTGAGCACCCTTACGGCGTCTGGGAAGAGTCCCGTGACTACCCCCTGTCGGTCCTCCAAACCCTCCAGGATGTCCACGAACTCGACGAAGTCGCCGACATTAAACGCGTTGCTGTGCTTGAGCAGCTCTGCCTTTATCTTGTCCTGCTTGTTGTCCGCCACGTCGGGCGGGCGAAAACTGGACTCGAACGTGACCTTCAAGCTGTTCAGCGGCACCCGGACCTGCTCTGGAAAGCCACTACCGGAAAGGTCGAACGCGACCACGGCGTCACCGCCGTCGCGACCAATCACAGTCCCAATGCGGGCACGGTGCTTACCCTTCAGAACCTTCACGCGCTGCCCCTCGTCAAAGTGCTTCTGGCACGCACGGGGATCCACGATCACTAGACCTGTAGTGAGCCGATGATCCATTCAGATTCATTACGATTAAATCATAATCGACGGTAGAGGCGAGGAGCCAATTTATTTTTTCACATCAGCGCTTCAGCTTCTTCATAAAAATCAAAGAAATTCAAATTTTGAAGGTTGATCCACCTGATGATGCAATTCATTTTCGATATTTTTTTTCAAAAAGTACCCGTTTTCTGTGCCAGGATATCGATGTGTGGTTGCACCATCATCATTCCGTTGTCCATGATTTTCCGCACTGTTGCTGTGATTCCTTTGAGCTGGCCCTCGAACACAAATATCCTGTCTGCGTTCGCGAACACGCTCTCCTCGGGAATTTCCCCTCGCTCGTCCTCCTCGCCGAACAACCCACCCCCCACGCTAGTACTCGCGTAGTCCTCGGGCGTCTGCAGGTTGCTGAACTGCGCCTTTTCGGCCTGGGTTGGCAGGTGCTTACAATCCACCTTCCCCACCGGGAAGGATTTGATCAGATGCCCGGACTCCCGCACGAAGCACTCGTCCTGGCAGCTGAAGGTGTTCAGTCCGAAATTTTTCACGTCTTTCTTGTCCTCGTCTAGGATCACACCCTGCATCGTGCTCGCCAGCTCGTAGGGGAAGAAGGCGGCCTGGGGGCGGATGTTCCTGCCCCTCTTATGTGTGGTCCCGGTGCGTGTGGACTGGGTCACTTGGTCCAGGTCCAACCGCGGCCGCAGTCGCACAACCACCTGGGCCTGGTCCACGTACAACACGCGCCCGATGTCGCCCTTGTAAATCCCAGAAGCAAGCACGCGGACGAACTCTGAGATTGTGGTTCAAAAATTCGTCCGCCGTGTTGCGGTTTCAAAAAACGGGATCTAGTTGCGGCCCGAAAAAAGTAGTTGCTGATTATGTTGGGGTTTATTGATCTTCATTCTCCATCGATGGGGCGGTCGGAAGAGAATCCCCTTCGTGACCATGCTGGGGCTAGAACATGAGTCTTTCTATCAGGGGGTCGAAAGGTGAAAGAGATAGAGAAACCCTCCAAACCGAAATGGTAGGGGTAGCGATCATAAAGACAGAAAAATCTAAATCAGGTAAAAGTACGTCCTGTCTTGATGTGTTCGTGCGGAACGCTGGCCGCTTGGCCGACGCCAAGGCGGAGGACGTTATTCATCTCGTCTTCGGGGACCAGGCGCGTGTCCCAGGCCGAGAGGTTACGGACCCCCTGGAGAAACGACCGAAGCTCCTGCTCCTTGTACGCCTCCACGTACAGGTAATCTGTGGCGTTTGTTATCATTACATTCCCATTCGGCTCTAATCGGGATCATAGATTCAAAGTGGTCGTGAATATCAATATAATGCGACAGCCGAAGTAAAAAGTAACAGTTGTTAGTAAGTATAAGTAAGCAAGAAGTAAGTACTTTTGATTGCGTCGCTGGCGAAGGCTGAGAATATTGGGGGGCGGAATTCGGTGCCCTTCTGTGCGTGCAGATTGCGCATGTAGGCGAGTTTCGTCATGAGCGTGTTACAAAGTTCCACGCCGTCGCCGAAGCATTTTACGCACCACAGCTTCGGATCGTCGGATCGTATCTGCACCGGCTGCGCCGACGAATCGTACGACCTTCCGCCGAATTGCCCAGCTGCTGCCCGCGGTCCTCCGGGGGCGGATAGCTGTGGAATTATGTACTTTGGCGGGTTTCCGTTTCTTTCGATGCTATTCAGTGAAGAGTGGCGCCGGGTCGTTGTTCAAATCATACACTACAACAGCATCATACATTTCTTCATTATTTATGAGGCATAGCCATCAAACTCAAAGATCGGTTGATACGTCTTTCCCGAAGATGTCTTCTTCGTCCATCTCCGCTTTTGGAGGCTTTGTCCCCAGAAAGGTTTCGTTTTCCTCGAACGCGTTTTTCAGCTTTTCGGGTATCTTCCCCTGCTCCAGCACTTCGGCCATGGCGGCGGCGCGAGATTTGAAGGACATTGGGGGGCCGGGGCCGTCCTGCTGTCGCTGCGCCTGCTGCAGGGGGTCCGCGAACAACTCCGCATCCTGGTCGGCCACGCGCCGCTGGACTTGGCTGAGAATGGATGAAATTATGTGATGTCGATATTAGTCTTGCTGAGAAATGAAGGGACGCAGAGGAGCCCAACGCATACCACCGACGAAAACTTGCCCCCGATCGGCGGGCAAGGATTGCTGACGATACCCGGGGCGGCTATAACCCTCGTCCGGCCCAACGGGAGCCCCGCTGGTGCTGCTGGAGCCGAGTAGGAGTAGTACGACTAGCACTAGTGGTACTTTACTAGATAGATTGATAGTAGTACCGAATAATTAGTAGGGTCCTGGGCGGACACGCGCCGCCGCTGGACTTGGCCGTGAAGTCGGAGGAGAAGTAAGACTAAGATCGGAATCTATACGGATAAATTTTCTTACGCGCGCTCCTGCTTTTCTTCCTCCAGTGCCCGCTGTTCCATTTGATTGAGGAAGCTGCCGAAGAGGCGGTTGGCGCCCGTCTCGCCATTCCTGTCCAGATCCCTCGCGGCGATCTCCTCGCGAAGCTCCTTGAGTTCCGCGGTTTCCTTGACCTCCCGGTCCTCATACTTGCCGCGCTTCGCG
>RXOD01006474.1:0-10244 GCA_005223375.1 Amoebophrya sp. AT5.2
GTCCCCGATGGACGCGGAGGTGGACGAGCCCCCGGCCGCCGCTGTCGGCGTTCGGTCCCACAGCCGGCGTTTGGACACGGACATCCCACCCGCCTGCTGTGGCCCAACACCCGCTGCAGCTTCTTGTTGCGCGGCATTTGTTGTTGTGAAACTCTGATCGGCGGCGCTTCCCCCCAACGGGGGTCCTCGCGGCTGCATCTGCTGCATCCCTATTTTTTCAGCACCTACTTTGTTCATCTCGCCTGCTGACGCCGGGCTCTCCACGACCTGCTTGTTCTCGCGGCCCATCGTTTGGCTCTCGATGTGGGCGTCCAGTTTCGCGCTGAGCTCCAGCACGCGCTGCACCACGAGGCAGCAGCTGTCCAGGTCTCCGTCGATCGTGAGAATCAGCTCTTTTTTTTCAACCATCCTCACCGCGGAGATGGAGGTCTCCGTCCCCTTCTCGAGGTCGGCCAGCACCTCGTCCATCACGCTGGCCTCCTCCAGCAGCTGGCGGGACAAATTGGGAGCGACTACCATGCGCAACTTCACCACAAACTCCTGCAGCAACGTGAACACCTGCTGAATCACGGTCAGCACCGAACCAGGCTGGCTGCCTGGGGGCAATGGGAAATATATGCTGCTATGGAAAATAAGTGAAACAAGTCTAGATCTAGGCTAAGAAAATCAGGTCTGGTGCTGGCGAACTCACAGACGAACTCAACCGCCGAAGCCGATCGACGCAGCTGTAGAGACCTTTTCTTTAGAAGTTCAGTCATCAACAACATCAACTTCGAGCTAGACGTCGAGCTCGAGCCGCTAAAAACGAGGAGAACGAGAAGTAAAGTTTGTTGTAAGTAAATGTTGCACCTCCAATCGCGATGCGACGGAGCCAGAGGGCGCCGTCAAGAATGTCGCCACTGCCTTCCTCCATCTGCACCTTGTGCGCTCCCGCCTTCGCTCGCATGTCGTCAAGTACCTGTCCGAGTGCGATATTTTTCCGCAAAAATTCTGTGCGTGACATCTACACTGCTGCATTTCAAATTTTTGATCATTGTGGATTCCACCTTCGTTCATCGCTTCTCGATGGATAAAAAACAAAAGCTAAAACCAGATCCAATTACGTGTGGCGTGAAGAGCGTGGAGTCGGATTTGGGGATGAGCAGATCGAGGGAGAAGCGGGAATGCGTTGGCCATCGGTCCGGCTGTCGGAGATTATCGGCGCGTTGCTCGTGCAAAACCTGTTGCTCCTGCATGACGAGGTCTTGTTGGTGCCGATTGCGCTGCTGCAATTCCAGTTCCCTCTGTTCGTCCATGATGGTCGTGGCGTTGCTCAGGATTGCGTCCAGCTGCGGGTTTTTTTTCCGAGTTTTTCCTTGATTGATGAGAACAACTTCTACGAGCTACCAAAGAACGACACCAACCTCGACCTCACATTTTAAATGATTATAGGTACATGCTCAATCCCCAGGTGGGGCACTTCGCCGCCATGATACGGAGGACCCGATGACCCGTGGAGGTCTTGGGGGGACATGGGTGCACGGATAGCCATCGAGGAGTTCGAGAATTGCTGCAACTCTTGTTCGCTGACGCTCCTGCGCTTCCCGACGAACATGTGTTGACCTCCTTGTTGGGCTGGTCCTCCGTGGCCGTTCTCAATGAAAGCCGTGATGGAGTCCAGCAAAGAACCGACTTGACCGCAGGAGGAGGTGTCGACGCCGGGGACATGATGGTGGTCGCCCGAGTGGTCGAGGCCGCCCTCGACAGTGTAATTCGGAGTCGAGGAAGGCCTCGACTCGGGCGACCACTCCTCGTCCACAGGAGCGAAGTCCTCTGTCGTGCACAAGCGATGAATTCGAACCGAAGTAGAACTAGATCTGAACAATCAAATCTGATACTGAATGAGTATATGTATCCAAGTATCCAGCAAGTTTAAAATTATAGATTGAAGACCAAGAGCTTGGCCACAACCACTCGGAGTGGTCCATTCCGACTTGTTGTATCTATGTATGAGTGTACCAGGGCTGTAATCGTCGTGGTCCTCGATGTCGTCTTCGAGCAGGCTATCGTCTTCGTCGTCGTCGCCACCTGCGACGCTTTCTTCCTCCTGTTGCACTGCGACTTCATTTGGGGGTGCGGCAGGGGTGGAACAATGTTGTTGAGCTGCGGAAACCAAAGTTCCTGGAACCAGAGCAGTGTGCGTGTCATGTTGGCCGCACGCAAGGGCGGCAAGACCGCTAGAGGGAGCGCCACGCTGCTCACAGAAAGCTTCATCTTCCCCCGCGGCAGCACTCGCTGGCACGGCAGAAGATGATGCATGAGAAGGCATCACTCCAAGCTGCGGAGTAGAAGGACAGCCAGAGCTGGGAGCTGCCTCGTCGCCGGCGGGACCAGGGGCTTGGTGTAGTCCTCCTGCTCCTGCTCCGACCGTCGACGTCGCTCCCCCAAGCTGCTGGACTGGTTGCTGGATCGTCGCCAGGATGTCGAGTGTCGCGTCAATCACGGTGAGGACGTTCTCGTCCTGCTCGGCACCTGGATCGCCACCAGCGACTGCCCCACAAGCCCCCGCCCCCGGCAGCACTTCATGACGAGGCGCCATATTATTTCCAGCCTCGTCCATGTTTTTGGCGATCGTTAGATGTTGTACGATTTCTTGATGGAAGGAATCAGTAAGTATGTTTCTTTTGATACAGGTTGTCGTTTGGTGTCGTGAATACCGATACGTAAGCTTATATGCAGAAAGAGAAGTACGAAACTAGTCGCCAAAACAAGTAGCTTCCTATCCCTACCACGTCGTTTTTTCGTTTTGCTTCTCCATTGATAGATCGCTAGCAAGCCGTTGTCGTGCAGAAACAGACGGCGATAACTAATAAATACTATCTGGTGCTGAAACTGAAACTCTACTAACTCTAAACTCTTTGTGCTGTCGCCTGTCGTCAGATCTCTCTGCGATTTTCGTGATCAAACTAGCGGTAGTGCTAGGGTACAGCTGGTATCAACATACGCAATGCTCCTCGATACCTACTCACTGGGCTGTTTAACTCGACGCAGATCCGTTATTCACAACTTCCGTTTTTTCGCGACGACTTCTTTCGTGTTCTTCTGGCGGTTTCTCTCTCTCTCACGCTGTTCGGGCTAGGACTAAGAGGTTGATCTTGATTTATCTTTTTCACACTTCTGTGGCTACAACGAAGCGAACTATCTAATCTAAGCAGGCAACATCTGCTGATATTTTCGTCCACAATAGCAGCACTGTAGTAGTGTACCTGTGTAAGTGAGTGGGTTGTAATTTTTCAATTTAGAATTTCAACTTTGTAGCTGCTTAAGTGAGTACTCTCAGTCATCCATATTGATATTCATAGTAATTCATTGTTCGAGCAGTAAGAAAGGTAGAGAACAACGAAGGAGCGGCGACGGGACATGCTGCGACGGGACTATCACTATCGGCAGCAGCGCGCGATCGGAGACGTGTTTCGAAGGCGACGAAGCGGTGCTGCTTCCGGCGGCGCGATCGAAGGAGGTTGCGAAAGAACCTGGCGCGTGCCTGCTGCGCGACTTTCCACTCTCCTGCCCCGCAGCCATGTGTACGGTGCTGCTCTCGGGGACAGGCGCGTGCTCCGCGAGCCGCTGGGACAGGCGTGTGCTGCTCCGGGAACTTTGCCTGGCGCTGTGCCGCTGCATGTTGGGCGTGTAATTCAAGAGGAACCGTTCTGTCAGCTTGCTTTCACCGGTGATGTTTTCCATCACCCGAAATTGCATTGCTGGCTGCGATGAACAAGAAAACTGCCGTCGGCGGCCGCAGCTGGGATTTGATGTTGGTGCTGTGTGTCGTTTGCAGCCATCATCTTCGCGAGGAAGTGTCTACTTCGCCACACATGCTTCGCATACTCATACTCGTCCTGCTTTTGAGGTCACCGGCCGCATACTCCTCCTCCTCCATCCGCGCGCCCAAAGAATCATTTTTTGTTTGTCAAACACGGTGCTCCTAGATAGGGAAAATTGCAGCTCAGTGGCCAACTTACTCGGAGTACAACTTCGTTCCACTTTCTAAAAGTCGCCTCTTCGCTCGACGACACACAGCAACGACCTCGATCGATTGCATGTGCGCTTTCATCTATTCTAATTGAAGAACTTCTCTAGCGCAGTGGTGGTCTTGGAGGTCAAGCATTCGTTCACAACTTGTTCTGGTAGCAGCACTTTGCTTCGAATTCGTCGAAGGAAGGTGGGTGGAGCAGTCACAATTAGTGGCTCGTTGCGTTTACCGAGTCGCGTTTTCAAAACCCGTTTTCCGCGTTTTCTTCTGCTTGTCGGTCCGGCCATGACAGAGCCGCGCTCGTCACGACGCGTCGAAGCAAACACCGGAATGGAAATAGATACTCGAAAAAATCATGATGGCTGGGAACGTCGTGTGGTCCCTTGGCCGCCACAAACGTCGAGCCGACTGCTCTTTTCTTTCTGGCACTTTCTTATTCTGGTTCAACGTAGCTTTAGAAGTCGGTCTCCGTCGAAGAGAGCGGCTCTAGCTAAATCGATATCTTCGACATCGACTCGCATGGAACTAGTATGTATTGCTATTCGAGAACAAGATGAAGAACGAAGTGCTGCTGGTGCTCCTGGGAACAAGGGCTTTGATACGATAGGATACCTACGTGTAAAGCACGGAGTGCAACAAGAGTGCTGTAGAATGACACTGAGATCGATGTCCTCCATCAGCGCGTCGAAGGAATGATGCCAGTGGCGCGTCGAATGGTACTACTTAAGCTTAACTCGCCAGCGTCGTCGGAACATCAAACTATGTTCTCAGTGGAAGGCACGCACCTCGTACAATTCGAATAAGTAGAACACCAGATGGCGGAACGTACGAGCACCACCTGGCCGACGTTCTCGCTGGATACAACGAACCGATCCAATCCGACATTTATTTGCGGCGGGATCTTCTTCGGGAATTCGAGTTCGACATCGACGAGTGCGCCGATGATCAGGTTCGAGCTCTATCGATCTAGCTTCCTTCGGTCGGTCTCGGTTTACAATTGCCGGAGGTATAATCGTTCTGCGCAAATGCAAATCTTATATCGACTTTCTGTTTCTTTCGCCCAGAACTACGGAGCGGAATAAAATGGGCGTGACGAGCTACTATGTATCGGAATGCATCGTTTGTGCTGCTGTCTCTTCGTTTCTCTCAAGGATCCGAGGCAGATGCAGAACACACGAAAGCGTCCACACCATCGTAAATGTGGACGTCAATAGGGGTGCAACGACCGTCCTTCGCCGATCAGGTTTCAGTTTTCTTGCAGCTCCTGCGCGGCGACACTTTCGTCCACTCCACCTCCCTTCGTTCATCGTCCGGTTTCGTCGGCCTCGACCATTCTTCGTTCTTTCATTGAAAAAGTACTGGTTTATTTCGCCACCGAAATGAATCTACAGAGAGACGACCGCCGGCCGTGTGACACCCAATAAATGGAACTACAGAGAAGCCCGCAATTCTTGCAGCTCCATTTCGTTGTGAGATGCGCGCGAAAGGATCAAATGAATGGGTTGTACGCGTCGTCTTCTACGTTGTAGTAAAAAGAAAAAGGCAGAGTCCATGGCTGCTCATGCAGCGACGCGTCGACACGACTTTAGCTGTAAAATTTTCTACGTTTACAACGTCCTTTCGCTGTACCGCGTGACAGAAGGTGGAGGACTCGTGATCGTTGCAATTTTTCTTCGAAACGCCAACGACCACATGGGATGGCGCTCCTTGAAAAAAAGTAGCCATACGTAGATGCGGTGCCGTCGTGCCTAAAGGCAAGTCCAGCCATAACCGAATATGAGTAGCCCGGCCCCAAGCCGTAGCCGAACCGCAAACCCCATGTCGCTGTCGCTGCTGTTTTCGCTGCATCGTTCATGCAACATGCGCGGCATGCTATATGCAGCTTCGCCTATTCCTTTTTCACCACGAATCGTTCAAGCTAGTGGCCACTTCACCGGAAAGTGTTCGCCCTGCCTTGCGACGCCAGCACGTCGACGTACCGGCCTTGTGTTCGCATCTGGGGTGGTTGCTGCTGCGCCATCTGACTCATCTCCCCGACGGTTGGCGGGGGCGCAACGTCGACTGGATTTTCCTGCTTCAGCCGCCCCGTCATCGGATCATACAACGAAGCCTCGGCCATGGACGCCTGAGCGATGGATTTATTCGATTCATCGATTCTCGAGCTATCGAGAACGAGATCGGCTGCTAGGAGGGATATTCAGGAACAGGATTCGCTTTTGCTGCAATCACTATAGGTACGCCTTCGTGTACGTTCGAAGGATTTCTATGATTCATTTATAAATAAGTAGCCTCCTTGTCCTCGTCCTTTGTAGCCGCTCATCCTTCTCTCAACACATCAGGCAGCCCCAATCCCAAAGAATCAATTTAAGGGTACCTGTTCCTGCCCCCTGCGCAGCCAGCGTTTCAGTTCGTTGTTGTAGTAGAATTCAGGCTGCGGCTCAGGGATCGGCGCGGGCTGCATCCCGCCGCCGGCTCCGCCTGACCTCGGCGTGTTGCCCTCCGCTAGTGCGGTTTGCACTGTGTTCTTCGCGGATTGCACCTGCGAAGGATTTCGGCAAAAATGGATTTCATATTCGACCAATGAATATTGATATTCTAGTCCTGAAGATGAAGTAAGCAAGTACCGCCCCCGTGAGTCCGCTCCACAGGAATTTCCCTGCGTTGATGAGTGGATCGTCAATTTCTTCCATCTTCCGCTGCTGGCCCATTCCCGGCCCCCCCGCGCCTGCCATTCCAATTCCGCCCGGCTGCGGCCCGCCGTAATTCTGCGTCGGCGCAAACATGTCGTTGTGCTGCGACGCGGCCCCAATCCCGAACCCACCTCCGGGTTGCGGCTGTTGATTGTACCCGCCACCACCGCCTGCCATTTGCTGTGGCCCATTTTGACCATGATACCCAGCAGTAGCCGGCTGCTGCTGATTGTACGGGCCCGCCCCACCTCCAGGATGCTGCTGTGGCTGACCGTACCCGCTTTGCTGCGGCAGTTGCTGCTGGCCGTAGGGGTTCATCATCGGCTGACTAACATTTTGCGCGTACGACGCCGGCACGCCCCCACCACCGCCTGGATACGCCTGCGCGTTGCCGTTCGCTGCGGGAGGAGGTGTGCCTGCTGCGTAGGGATTCTGCATCGAAGCTCCCCCCACTGGCTGATGCTGCGGACCTGCGCTGCCGAACGGAAAAACTTGGTTTTGAGCTACTGCTGGTGGTGGGGCGCCATAGGGCCCAGGTGCAGGCACTCCTCCTCCCGACGCTCCTGGATTATACCCGTTCTGCCCCATTGGAGCGATGGAGCCCAATCCGCCTCCTGCTCCTGCAGCCGGCGGCGGGGCCATGCCGTTGCTGTTCATCGCTGGTGCAGGCGAAACTGCCGCCTGCTGCATGTTCGCGGCGACTGATCTATGGTAGCCGTTGCCCATCGTCCCCGCCGCACCACCGGGAGCAGGTCCAGTTGTACTGCTCACGGCCGGCATGCTCATCCTGTTCGCGCTTCCCCCTACGGGACTCGCCGACGGCCTGGCAGCTGGTGGCGTTGGTGCAACTCCTCCTCCGCCGCCCATGTTGGGTGGATTTGATGGATTTATTGCTCCGAACGGCCCACTTGCCGTTGCTGCTGCGGCGGGACCCAGCACTCCTCCCGCGGCGGTGGACGTCGCGCTCTGCGCGCCTCCGGAATTCGTGGACGTTTTGCTGCCGCCGGAAGCGACTCCGTTGGCCTTCACCGGTGGCTGAATAGTCAGCACACTTGGTGTCGTCGTCGAGGCAAGCGGGACGGGGGTCGTCGTAAAGTCCGGCGGTGCAGTTGGGTCCGGCAAAATCCCGGGGTCGTCCGGATTCGGCAAGACTCCGCCCAACATGTCGTCGGGGTTCGGCAACACGCCACCCTGCTGTTGTGGGTTTGCAAAACTGCTTCCTCCCATCCCATTCGCACCGATCGCCCCTGACCGCACGTCGGCAACATTGCCACCTGGTGGAGGCCCGACACCCGACATGCGGTCGGGCGAAATGCCCCCGCCAAACGCCGCTGGCTCCCCGATTTGCTTGGTCTTCAGTCCCGTCGTCTCGAGCAGTCCACGCACCTTGCTCCCGAGACCGAGGCCGAACAAACCGGAGCCGGCCTGCCCCGTGTTGAGTCCTGGCGTCGAACCTGTTCTCTCCAGCGCGTTGCTCATATTCCCACCTCCGCCCTGAGCAGGAAAACTACTGCTTCCCGCCGCCACCCCCTTCGCCTGCAACCGGTCGCCGAACTCCCGGCATTTGACCCGGAAGACGTCGCTGTACTTGCTCGAGGGCACCGCTTTTCGGAAGTCGTTCAAAAGCTCCAGATACCGCTGCGAGGTGGCCAGCTGGTTGAGGTCGGTGAGCACGTACGCGTACGACATTTTCCACGGCTGGATCGAGTACAACAGGTTTTGGGGGTTCGCGAGCCGTAACGCGTACTCGTACACCTCGCTCATCTGCACACCATAATTCCCCCACAGCATGAACCGGAAATTCTCGGTCTTTTTGTGCTCCACGCCGAGCAGGGCCATGGTCGTGCCCGGGTGGTCGACGGGCTGGAGGGTGTGCGCGCGCGACAGCAGCAGCATCGTGTGCGCGGCGAAGGGATTGTCGGCCAGATTGTCGTTCGCGTAGCTGGAGAGGAACTTCTCCGCGAGCTTCTTCTTCTCGGCGAAGAGCAAGTGGAGAGCCATGAAGGTGACGAAAATCCAGGAGGTGTTTGGGGGTGCAGCTGACGTCGTGGTAGCGGGTTGCTCTTCTTGGTGTTGGTGTGCTGCTGCACTAGCGGGGGTTGCGGATGCGGAGACTTGGTCGTAGACGACGAGGAGGGCCTGGATAAAGGGATCCTGCTTGTCGGCTTCAGCGAGTGCGAGGGCAACCTTACTGCCCCCTCGCCGGATATGCGCACAAAAAAGACTCACCGTGTGTTCGTAGACCTGGAAGAATTAGACAAAGTCCAGAAGTCAATGCAAATGAGATACGGTAGTGTATTCTCCGAGTCCGCTCCAGCTGATCGAGACCAGCTTCTAGCAACCTCTTGCTCTTCTAGTGATTCCGCAACAAGCTGCAAATGATGAAAAGCACACTTTTATTAAAATTTTAACGCCAAGAAATACAAGAAAGTACAGTACCTCAGGCGACACTAGCGGCGCGACGATGAGTGCGTGCGACCAGAGACCTGCTTCCGCTGCTAGTTCCAGCGCTTTCTGGTAGTGACCGAAGGCAAGGTAACGCGCGAACTTCTGCAGCGGACTGAACTCGTGCGGACGCTGCGCGACCTGTGGCCAAAAGTTGCTTGGAGTTGGACTTGGTCTTGGACTTGATGGACGTGGAGCAGTGCGGTATAAATATAAAAAAAAATAAAGCGTAGAGCTCCTACTACAAACAAAGTACCGCGTCCAGCACTCCTTTTCCGAACCGGGCGCAGAACTCCCCCACGGCTGTCTCCACCCGTCCCTCCGCCTCTAACAGCATCTGCAGGTAGAACCACAGTGCCCTGCACGCGAAGGCCGTCGTCTTCGCCATGTGCGGCAGGAAGGGATCGGCTTCTTCTCCCGCGCCGCCCGGAACCCCCCCGGTGCGCACCAATTCTCGCAGCGTGGCGTCCCCTCCCGCACTTCCCGGCCCCAGGAACCCCCGCGTCTGCTCCTGCACGAATTCCAAAACCTTCGCGGTGGTTTCCTTCGTCGTCTGCCCCAGCGGGCCGGGGTAATCTGCCACCGACTGGAACGACCGCTGGGTGGTGGGGGACGCCTTCATCACCTTCTCCAGCTGGTACTCGTTTATAGAAGCCTGGCTGCCGACAAAAAACTGCCCGCCGAACCCGAACGTGACCGCCGCGCCCGGTCGCCCAAGGCAATGCCGCCCCGCCGCGGGTGATTTTTGCTGTTGAAGGGGTGGTGCAGGCGCTGACATTGACGGTGCGGGGGCATTGTAAGCAGGCGCCCCAAAAGGCGCTCCTTGATGTGGAACAAACGTAGCCGCCGCTGGAGCAGGCGTGGTTGTCGACGGCGGGTTGTAGCCTGTCGGAAACGCAGAAGGAGCGCCTGAAGCAGGCCCGTTCGGGACAAAGGGCTGCTGGACCACTTGCTGCTGGAAAACTGCACCGAAACCGGAGCCCGCCACCGCCTCAGCTACCGCTAACGCTGGCGCCGCCGAACTCGGTTGCGGTGGCTGTTGTTGAGTTGAAAATATACACTTATACATTAAAGTTGAATTATTTAATTCGACGGTG
>RXOD01006475.1:0-10243 GCA_005223375.1 Amoebophrya sp. AT5.2
ACCGCCGGCAGTAGAATTGGCAACAATATTGCCAGTTCCGCCCATTTCGTCGCCAAACCGTCGCCACGACGGTGACACTTTTTGCCCGCGTAGCGGCAAAAAATCGTCGCCAGTGGCACGCACGTGACGGCTCCTGGCGGACGAACTTGGCCATTTTTCGTTCATAGATAAGTAAAACTTTTACTTGATCTTTAAACGAAAAAGTAGCAAGTTCGTCCGCGCGCGTGCGCAACTTTTTGAGACTACTTTGCCATACTACAGGCCGTAAAGCAGTTCGTGCCGCGCGCGTACTTCGGCAGCTTGGACCAGTTCTGCATCGCACATTTTTTGGCGACGCATTTTTTGCCGGTGTGGGAGGAGTTCCGCCGAAGTCTTCCGCCGGAGGAACGCCGCAGACACTACGGCATTTTGATTTGGGATCAGGCGTCAACCCACCGTGCGGTTGCCCGTCAGGGCGCGGTTCTGGGCGAGAACCTTTTCCTGCACGAAGTACCGGCGGAGTGTACTTCGCTGGTTTCGCCGCCAGCTACACAGAGGGTTACTGCTCGGGTAGCTGTATCGTGCTCGGGCGACGTCGCTGCGCCTAACTATTTCGTTCCCTCATTATAAATTTCGCAGTCTTATTCCAGGGAGGCACCCGCAGGCGCATCCCTACACGGCAAGCCCTGCCGCCGCTGGTGGCTTTACTCCGGCTGCGGCGCCCCGTGTGCGGCCAGAGGGTGCCCCGGCATGCCGCCCCTGCTCGTCCGGGAGAGGCCGAGAGCGGGGCCGCATGCTGGGCCCCCGGGGTGGTCTCCCGGCAGCCACCCCGCAAGGTGGTGGCCACCCCGGGGGGCCCAGCCGGCCCCCCGCTTGCGGGTGAGGCAGGAGGGTAGGGCACTTTTTTCGCCCCACCCTCCTGCCCCCGTCCTTCCGCCTTTCTACTCTGCCCCACCGCCCTCCTTTCATCCTCTGGCGGGCTCACTGGTACAAATGAAAAGACTTCATTTGTACCAGTCAGCCCGCCCCGCCTCCCTCCCCCTGAATGGACACGGCCGAGCACGATTATCGCACCCGTAGCAGTCGCCCGCTTTATGGCGCACGTTGGTGGTCTTTTTCGTAGCCTCAAGGCAGCCTTGAGGCGTATGACCAGGAAGCACCTGCCGCCGGCCACGGAGGACAGATGGCAAGACCACGGCCGACGGCTACGACAGGTTTGGGAGCTAGGGCGGCAGTACACGCGTACCTACTGTGTTCGGTCGCAATTTCATTATTGCGGCTACAGTGATTCTCTTGATGGAGGGAATCACTTGCTGCACCATCGATTGCGGGACTTTCTCATAGAAAAGAACTTTCGCGCGATGGTGAACGTGTATATTCGCCCTGAAAGGGTGACTGAGTGGGCAAACAGACGCAGAGCCTACGCCGCGGCCCACCAGGAGTTCGCGTTCGACCCGTTCTCCTCTACCGACGAGGGCGAGTCGGTCGACTTAGAGGCGTCGGCGCCTGGTCTGCACGACGCCGAAGCAGCGGCTCCTGCGCAGGGAAGCGAGGACGACTCGGACAGCGACTCGGACGCAGCGCGGGACGTGGGCGGCGACAAGCGCGAAGACGTTCTGCTAAAGGCTTGCATTTTTCAGGTGCGTCGGGATGCGCCGAAGAAAGCCACGTGGAACAAAGACGAGGTCACGGCACGAGCTGTGGCTCTCAGGGCTACGCTGCGTGCTCCGTGGGACGACAACTCAGAGGTGGAGAATATGGAGAATGATAGGAAGATGATTGCGTACAATAAGCTTATTCTGCAGCAGCGCGAAGCAGCTAGGCAGGCGCGAAGCCAGCAGCAATTTCAGAGCCAACCCCAACGCTGAAGATAGGCCTCCAATTTTGTATACAGCAATGAATGAGTGCTGCCTTCCAATTTTGCAATTCAGTCCTGACTTTTTCTTGCAGCAACAAGTACATCGGAACGCAAGTGAAGCGTAGCGGTGACCGCTCGCGCGAGAGGTGGTAGTGATGTTCCCCGGCAGCGAAAGTGAGAAAGTGACGCGTGAATTGCCGCTGCGCGTGTTGGTTGCGCAGCGGTCGCCACTAGCGCAACAAGCAGTGGCGCGTCCGGTTCGTCGTCGTAGCTAATGCCAATCAAAGATCGTTCTTCTACTAGGCACGAACTATGTCGAAAAAAGCCTCCTCTCGGTCCATGAAGCGCGCGGCCGGGGAGCTGCAGCCGAACGCCGCCGTCGGTGACATGTGGGGCATCTCTCCTCCAAAAGGCGGCCTTCACGCTGCTGCTGCCGACTTCACAGACCGAGGAGAAAGCGACTCCGACGACAGCGACGAGGGCTCTGCGCTGAACGCGCAAGGCGACCTTTTCGGCGATAGCAGCAATGAACAGAACGACTTCGGGGCCCGCACGCAAGGTCCGTTTCCGCCGCAGCAGGACGTCAGCGCGAGCTCGTCGTCAGCCGCGCAACCTGCTCAGCCTGCTGGTGCGAAGCGCCGGAAAAAAAAGGACTTCGACGAAATGGCAAAGGCGTGTCCGGGTAAGCCGGCAGAGGAGCAGTACGTGCCGCCGGAGCTCAAGGAGCCAGTTTTCGACGAGACCAAAGAGTGGGACATGGGCACAATCTTAAAAGACTCTGTTCACGTCAAGACGCACGACTTACGTACCATCCCCATAAGCGCGCAGGGCGACTCCGGCTACACGACTGTTTTCGCGTGCTGGAGCGAAAAAAAGACTTCGGGGTGGACGAGAAAAAAGGTCGCCACCATTTTCCTCGAGGCGGTCAAAAAAGCAAAGCATTGGAACCCGAACGACTTTTCGCTCTTCGTCGCTCGCGAACGAAAGCGCACGTCGGTGGTCGAAAGAATTGCTCGCGCCAAAAAGGGCATCTCGCGCGACGATGACGAGGAGTGGGGGTGGCATGTGATCATCGACTTCGCGGCGCGCACGCAGGCCCTGCACAAGCTAGAGGCATCCTTCAAAGCCATGAAGCATAACGTGGCCCTCGAGGTATTTCCTTTCATTGGTATTCTAATTGCAGGCCGATGCATATGGTTCGCGAGCATGCGCAATTTTTTCCACCTTCCTCTCACAAACTTCTCTTTCGTTTCCGCCCATGCGTCGCAAAATCTTTCCAGATTGTCGCTCCGGGAAGAGGCGGAAACCCGCTGGTGACGCCGTGCGAGTACTTGATGAAATATAATCCGGAAAAAGAAGTCGATGACGAGCCAATGAGTCTCCTCGGATTTCAAGTCCCCGCCAAGGCTTTGGAGCTGGTCAAGAAGCAGGCCGAACGCATGAAGAATAAACCGCTTTCGGAGCTGGAGGTGCACGCGTTTCTGGTGGAGCGACCGAAGCTGCTGAGAAAAAGAGGGAAGGCCGCGATGCAGTCAGCGCTCGTGGGCATGGCTACGGAGCTCGAAGGCAAGAAGAACGACCCAGGTACTACAAACTTCTTTCTTTTTCTTTCCTCTACACCACGTGCGATCGCAGCAGAGATATTCCTGCCCGCGTCTACAATAAGAACTTTCGTCAACACAGAGTACATTCCCTTCATGCGCATGCTGCGGTGGATGGGCTCCGTGAATCAGCAGCAGTTCGCAGCCACGTTGGCCACGGCGCAGTACCTATGCGACGAGAGGTTTTACAAGATGCCCGTCAAGAAATTCATCGACATGACGGCGGGCACTTGCCGCTGCTGTACGAAGGACTTGAAGTTCACGGTCTTGAAGCGCATGGTGGAATTCCACGGCGACGGTTTGGCGGAGTGCATCGGCATGTACCTCGTCCGACTCCAGGACGAGGCGCCAGGGAGGGAAAACGGGATTTTGTTTTTTGGCGCAGCCACCGGCACTGGCAAATCCACTCTGGCGCTGGCGCTCGTCGAGATCTTCCCGGACAGCATGGTTTTCGTGCCTGTCCCCGACTCGAAGTTCCCGTACGACACGTACGACGCGGCGAAAATCAAGGCGCAGCTGCTAGACGAGTTCCGGACAGACGTCGACGGCTTCACGCCGCAGCTGATCTTGCGCGCGACGGGCGGGGATAAGCGATTAAAGATTTCGCAGAAAGGGGTGAGTGGATGTGACTTTGTTGGGGAAAGTGGGTTTCTCCCGCGGACGGTAATGACTACAAACTACCTACTCGCCAAAGGACAATGGAAAAGTCCAGACTTAGCTGCACTCAAGAACCGGTTTTGCGCTCTGTATCACTTTCACAAAGATATTGATCCGGTAAAAAAGCTGACGCCCAACAACTTTAAAATCAGTGAGGAATGCCCCTGCTGCAGTAGAAAATGGGCACGCCACTGCCGCGCGCAGTATGTTAAGAACACGCACCTCGGAGAGCAACATGCGGCGCACCTAAAGGATAAGAATTACATGAACGATAAGTTGATACTCCATGCAGCTCGCAATGATTCTGGCAGCAAGATGGATACGTCCGAGAACTTCTTTCGTTAGCACGGCAAAACACAGGAAGCGATGACTTTTTTTTGAGCAAACCATGATCCCTAGTAGTGCTCCGAGACCTGCTCTTCAGCGTGCGTAAAGCGCGTGCGAGAGCTTTTTGGGAGTTCGTGGCGTTTCTGTGCACGTCGATCATTTCCGTTCACCGTCGCGTGCGCTGCAAGATCTCTCAGGTTTCGACTGCAGAGGTCCGCAACTTCGTGTATAATGTGGCGTGCCGAAAAAAGATCCTTTAGTTCAAGGCAAGCGTGAGTAGATCCACCGCTCGGGCGATACCGTACAACAGCATCCAAAGATGGGCAACGACAAGTCGTGTGACTCCAAGACGCCCGTGGGCGCCGACGTGCCTGCGTCGCAAATCTCCAACGGCAATGCCGACGTGCCTGCGTCGCAAATCTCCAACGGCAATGCCAGCAACCTGGCCGCCAACATGCCCGTCGAGCCGGAGGTACTCTCTAGAGCGTAGCAGAACGAAAGGTCTTTATTTTAGCACCAGGCGGCGACACATGTATTTTTTTTTTTGGCTTCCTAATGCCAAAAATCTAAATCTAAACACAACTCGTTGAACAGCTATGAACGCTTTTTTTTTTGGCCTCGTAATCTCAAAAATCTAAATTTGCGACAGGTTCCGTCGCAGGTGACGAACACCCAGGTGACAGCGACCACCCGCGCGCCCAGCACCAATGCGTCGCAGGTGACCACGGACTCCGAGAGTCAAGGGCAGCAAGGCTACACTGGGTACGCGTCGGGCCTGACGAAGATCACGAAGGTGTCCCGGAAGGGTACTTGCCCCCCCACCACGATCGAGAATCGCGGTGCCGGAGCCATGTTTCTGCCCGGATCCGTCCGCCCGGCGCCGTACGGGACTGCGTCGAAGGTGCCTGTCGGACCGACCACGGCGGCGAACAAGACTGAGGTCCTGAACCCCGACGCCTCCCTGTCGACTCCGAACGCGGCTTCTGCGGCTGGCGGAGGTGTGGCTGCTGCAACCGAGGTGAAAGAGAAAGTCGTGTCTGCGGACCCTGGCGCAGTCGTTGGCGGGCTCGCAGCTCCGGTTGTGCCGGTTTTTGCCGCGATCCCCGACTCTGCGCTCAAGGCGGCTGCGAGCCACGCTTTCGCGGCTGCGAACCCGACTCCTGCGCCCTCTCAGCCCGATGTGCCTGTCGCGGGTGCAACTCCGGCTGATGCGGAAACCGGAGCGACCCCCAACAGTCAGCTGCAGGTACTTATCTACATACAGACGCTACGTAAGTACTTCTTTGCTAGGTAGGAGTCGATAACTACGCACTTCATTGGTAGGTGAGAGTCCATCGCAGTAAACGCTCGAAGCTTTGTGGACACAAACGCAATCACCTACTATCAGGTGCCGGCCACGCCGGAAAACCTGAACGAAGTCCACGTGAACGCCGATACCGACACCATCGAGATGCTCGCTGGTGTGTTCGAGCTGCTCGGCCTGCCGCTGCTGCCGAACTTGGATCAGATCCCGGCAGAGTTTGTACAACACTTCTGGCTCTTTTTTGTATGCTTATGATGCATCATGCAACTTGACGGTTATAGCTGTCGACAAACGGCAGGTTATCGATCTACGCCCGCACTAGGTTCGTACCAAGTGCGGAAAAGAGGACCCGCGTGTGATGTGGTGGTACAAGATGCACATCGGCAGCACCTTGTACCTGAAGTACGCGAAAAAGAACGAAGTGATTTTTCCGCCGGGACTGGACGTGATCGAGGACCACCTCTCGGACGACAAGGAACCGCTCTTCTTGCTCAACGAATCCGAAATGTTGACCCTGAGAGACAGATGCCAGCTGAACAAAGAGATGAAAGTACTACCTGATGTAACTATAGATGCGCAGCTTACTTTTGAGAGCAGAAAAGCCGAGGGATAGAACATGTAGACAGCTACACCATGACTCTAACTTCGGGCGGAGGCTGTCGCGATTTTCTACAACAGCGAAAAACTTCCCTCTTCAGGTGTACGCCCTCGTGATGTTTTTGGACAAGCAGTTTATTTTCACGGACTGCGGCGTGGCGGGGGCCTGGGGCAAGCACATGATCTATAAACACGCGAGTTTGCACTTGCGCGAGGGAAACCTGAATAATGCTGTCCAGGGCTGGGCGAACGAAGCCTTCGCGCGGATCTCCCAGACCTCCTCCCGGGCGGCGCACATTCAGGCGCAGTGCACTATGGAGAACCTGCTGATCGCGGCCGACCACTACTCGATGCTGGACTGCCCCGAGCCGCGCCGCAACCGCCGCGGCGGCGAGGAGTGAGGAAACGACGATTTTTTTTGAGCGAGAGCAATACGTCCTGCATAGGAAGTGCAACGCTTACTCTACTTCAGGTATAGCAACAAAGGCGAGCTTTACACCTTAGGTACAGCAGTAGCGACATAAGTCCTTCCGACAACATCAGAGCTACATGTATATTCAGATCATTCACTTCGTTTTGGGTACTAGCTTCTTACCCACTTCGCCACCCTTCGACTCCGTGCCACGAATAAATTGATCGTAGAACTCGGCAACAACTTGGGAATGCCTGACCATCGCGATGCCAGTATATTCTCGAATTTAGGTCGTGCTACTATATCATCATACTTGTACTGAATTATACTACAGCTCTTCATAACTTGCACTGCCAAGAACCAAAGTTCGCGGAGCGTTTTCATACTGAAAGTACTCCGACTCGTCGCTACAGAAACCTTTGTAGCTGATGTTCCATGGATCGCGATATCCTCGATCAGCCCTATACAACGACGAGAACAGTTTCATGCAGCACAACTGTGCCCGCGGCGTGTTCAATAGCTCGTTCCATATCGACACCGAGCGCTAGCTTTCGACGACAACAATTCTCGAGCGCTATCATCTCGCGAACAATCGCAGGGAGCGAGATCGCTTGTGTCGGAAAGGCTCGATATGTAGGTAGGGACCGCTTAGGTAGAGACGAGATGGGAATCGTTGCATCGAAGCAGGCCTCGCCGACAAAGCCGCTTCGCACGTCCGAGGACTCGTCGACGCTTGAGGCAACCAGCACCACCGCGGCGGAATCCGACGATGGGGACAAGAGCAAAGATCCGGGCTCGGACTCCGACACGGAGCAGGAGGAGCCCGAGAAGATCTATACGATCCGCCCGCTGCACACCCCCTGGATCCTGTCTCTCTGGGCATCGGAAAGCGAGTTCTTGCGCATGAAGCAGGAGCTCAAAAGCGTCCCCCGCGGGACGTGGTGCAACGTGACCTCGGAAAAGAAGCTGCGCAGCTGGATGCACGACCACCCCGATGACAGCCTCGGCGACATGCCGAGAAGCTGGACGAACAACTTGGGCAAGCCCTTGCAGAAACAGCAGGAGTGGAAGGTATGAAATTTTTAGCGCGAGAGACGTAGAATTAGTAAAGAGGACCTTTTATTCCCATCCCCATTTGAAAAATGAAGTTTTTAGCGCGAGAGATGTAGGCATAGTAGACGCGACATTCTATTCCCATCCCCATTGCATAACAGCTCCTCATCATGGCGGCGAGCAAACACCCGCGGTACAAGAAGCTGACGCTGAAGCTGAGATACGCGGAGGACAACCTTTTGGGAGTTCAAAAGGAAGCAAGGATGACCATGGAGCACGCGGCCGCAGCGATGGCGCTGAAGAAGAATGGTGGTCGTAAAAAAAAGTAGACGAATGATGACCGTTTGCTTTTTGAGAAGAGGCCTCCGACACAAACAGCACAGCACAAGCAGCCCCCCCGCCCCCATTGAATCAGCCCTTTAAGCTATCCGCGGCAGGAAGATTCGACGGGGTGCGGGGTTTGACCTCAAAGTGTGTTCAGGCATGTGTTCTGCATTTGAAGAAAAGCTCGTTTTCTGCATTTGATGGCGTCTGTGCATTTAAAGGAAAAATCGGTGCAAAAGGTCGTTTCTCGTGTGAAAAAATTTGTCTCTCGTTTGAAGAACCACGTGCACCCATCGGTCCGATTGAGATTTCTTTCCGTGTGAGTCGTTCTGTTTCTTCGTATATGTCGGCGTGCGCTTTTAAGTACTTTAAGCATACGTAATTCCCCCTGTCCCCACTTTTTTGTCGCCAGAGACTGTCGTATCCCGACGACAAACTGTTGATCAACCTACTGCTCGCGTAGCTAGGCAATTAAACTTTTTTTTTTCTAGAATGGAGGACCAGGACGCAAATATTGAGAATCTCCGGTCACAGAAGAAGAATCTGCAGAGGGAGCTTAGAAGTGTAAGAAGGCTCATCGAAATATCTGTAACCGACCGAAACAACGCGAATCGTGCTACCTCTCGCGCAGCAACTGCGGCTCGTACTCGCGAGGAGGCTCGTCGTGCCTCCGGACCCAGCGCTGTTGCGGTCCCGAGCGCCAGATCTCGTGCTCGCCGTGCTCGGGACAGCGCCGTGGTGGCCCCCCGTGGCTCTGAACTGGCTTTGTGTGCCGGTGGCTCTCAGGACCTGCTGGGAAACCTGTCACAGTACCGTGGAGCAGCTTCCGCGACCGACCGCACCGCCGGTAGCTCTCGGGACGTGCTGGGAAACCTGTCGCAGAACCGTGGAGCAGCTGCCGCGACCGACCGTACGAGGGCGGGGAAGCGACCGGCTGACCGAGATTTCGCGACCGACCGACCGAGCAAACGCACCAAGGCTGGAAAGCCACGCTTGCAACTGCACGAGGGCGCAGACGACGACATTTTTGCTGGGAGCCAGGGGGACCTCCTCGAAAACTTAGGCGAGCTCGCAGCGGACTCGCAGGCCGTCGCGGAGGCGCAGCGTCAGCTGAGGGGAAAGAGAGCTGTGCGCGCCAACCAGGGCTCGGGGGAGTCGTCCGATTCTTCTTCCGGCTCCCCGTCCAGCGACAGCGACGACGAGCCGAACGGGGTGGAGGACGATAGAAAAGAAGATCAGGGCAAGCAGGATCAGGAAGACGACCTGCTAGCGGAGGAGGACTAATTTTTTTTTTGAGTACTCATCACGTGCAGGTGGCGCCTGGAGGCGTCTTTCGGTGGTGCGCGAAAACCATGCTGGAGGTGCCACGAACGAATGCTCGTGGCGTTGTAATTGAGCCGCGTACCTCTTTGCCGGGAAACCGGCAAAGGGGTACGCGGCGGTCTGCGTTGGTGGAAAGCGCAGAGGAAAACACAGCAGCGTGGGTGAGGGCTGCTGACGGCGGTGTGACCAGTGACGATATTGTAGAGGAGATGCAACGACAATTACAGGAGCTGGGCGAAGAAATTTATTTTTTAGTTCACCATGAAATTGGCAGTGCTACTGCTGCAGCTTGGGTGCCAGACTTTCTTGCCAGATGGGGCCTCCAGCGGGTCCGTGTGCACCCCCGCTACCGTACCAGGCGGAATGGATTAGAACTTTTGCAGCAGGTGCAATCGGGGTGGCACCAGTACTATCAGATACAGAACCAGGTTCACGACGCCAGCCCTGGCGTCGGGATAGAATGGCATTTGTTTGCCTATGATGAGACGTCGATCAGGAGGATGGCGCCGCGCTCACTTATTGTTCCAGGAGAGCGCGTGGGACCGACGTTGAGGGGTGGGGTTTTGGAGGAGGAGTTCGTGGAGCTGGACTGCAGCCTCGGCTGCATGATCAGCAACTCGCAAGAGATCGTGATTGAGCCTCTGCTGCAGGTCGGGCACGTCGCTCGACGGCATCAGGGGGTACTTTTCTTACGCTGTTGGCCGTCCAGCACCCCTTATTTTTTCGGTGCCAAATTGAGGACAAATTACAGGTATTTAGTTAGCGAACAACCCTGATTTCAACGGTACCGCCGGCAGTAGAATTGGCAA
>RXOD01006476.1:0-10242 GCA_005223375.1 Amoebophrya sp. AT5.2
CCAGCTGGTCCCACCATAAACGACGACACTGCTACGTCGTTCGTCGACACCACCACACAAACAACACCGGCGCATCTACTTCGAGAAGAGCAACTACAACCCGTTGCTGAAATAACTGGTGGAACAAGTAGGAGGCCCCTCGTTTCCTTTGACCCCGAAAAAAATGATCGTGGTGCAGATGGCGATCATCATGAGGCGTTCCGACCTGCGCCCCTGCGAAGAGCGCGCGCAGCTGCGGTGCTTTTGGGGGGTTCGTCCGGCAGTTTGCGGCGGGCTACCACGAGCTGTCCCGGGCGGCTGTTCGAGGCTGACGCGCCGCTGCCCGCGGACCACTCGTCGCCGCTTATGATGGCAGATCATGACATCGTTATTGCAGGAGAGTATAACGACGACCCAGCCAGCGTTTCTTCACCAGGCGCAGCCGCGCCCGCACCTGGTGGAAGAAGTCGCGAGGACTCAACAACACTTCTACGCGGAGGTTCTTCTGTTGACTCCAATGTAATCAACGATCGCTTTCCATCGCTGCGAGCCTGCGGGGCGCGCTGCCCGTTCGGCGAGCGCGAGGACCTATTGTCGAGCTTCATGACGAAGACGCCGAAGACGACGAAGAGCGCTGACGTTGAGTACCAGAGCCCTGTGATCATGTCGCAGCCACTGTGGCACCCGTTCAACGACGCAAAGGCATACTTAATGCTAGTACAAAAAATGTGAGTGCAGCTCAGGGTTTGGAATTGTCACCAGAAGGGGGTCGGAGACCCTCACTCCGACCATTACCCACATTCTTTCGCTATCTTCTGGATCTTGGTGGATGTTGAGCATGGTTTTTTAGCCTTCTGGATCTCGTGCTCGCTTCTTCTTGTCTCAGAGCACTGGCCGACTGTGTGTGGTCTGGCCTCATGGTCACAAAGTCATAGTCGTGTTGATGTCCTGTGGCAGCAGTAGGCCGCAGGTACCCGCCCTCCCGTCGTCTTTTGTGGGGTCGAAATCGAAATCGAATTCGCGTCCTCTGTCCTCAGCGAAGATACCCGGTAGAAAACGATCGATGCAGGATGCGGCTGGCTTCAATAGGTCGCAAGGAGAAGGCATGCTGCCTGGTGTGGGGCCCCTAATATCTTATCACTATCCCCCAGTGACAAAACCAAACCGTCGGAGGACCCTATAGCTCACTGTACTTTTTGCCTCTTCTAACATACAACGTGATGCAGCACAACTGCAACCACTACTCCCAGTCCATGCTCGTCGTCCTCCTACTCATGGAGGCCAACGACCACGCGAAAAATGTGGCGCGGATCTACGCCGACAGGCTTCAGCAGAAGCATCGAGTACATCAAGATCTCGTTCGAAGAGAGCAGGAGGATCATCATCTTCGTGGTCGAGAAGTAGACAAACTTGAGCAAGTAGCCGTGATGCAGCATTTTCGTAGCGTCCGTATCCTGCTGCACCGAACGCTCATCCTGAAGCTGATGTTTTCCGCCTTCTCCCTAGGGTAGTGGGGGTTGCTGCTAACATAAAGACTGAAAGTACGCTGCTAAGTGACATGCAGCGGCCGGGGTCACTGTAGATTCATTTCGCGACCACGGACACGAAGTCCGAAAAATCTCCAGGAAAATTCAAATATCACACGGGCAGAAATCTCTACATAGCTTTACATATTTTCTTAGTCTCTCCTTCCTAGACGCCTAGGTAGTTGTAGTAAGTTCTGTTCCCCTTCAGACGGCTTCAGAATGAGGATCAGGCTTGTATATCTAAATTGAGCTGCCACAGTCCCGCAGCAAAAGATTCCGCCCTCTGCTTTCCTTGTGTTATGTGTTCCATTTCCTCACATGCACCCGATGCACCCGCAGCACTCGGGAATTTTTCACAAAGTTCAGCACAGAGCGCCCCGATAATACTACTCCGGCGGAAGGCTGGCGCGGTCTGATATCTGTGGCGCCTTTGGATTCCCAGCGCCGTGCTTTTGTTTTCTACCGCGATCGTTGCGTCGCATTGTCGGGCGTTTTTGCTCCTCTAGCGCTCGCGAGCCTTGTCCCTCCGGAAATGCGAGTGGAGGCAGGAGCTCCGTCGCGCACTCGCAAAATCAAAAGTAAAATGCACTCGCGAGTGCACTCACGCATGCACTCGCGATCTGGGCTGTGCTGAGTGCATCGAGTGCATCGGGGGGAGCCTGCCCCCGCTGCACTGGATGCACTCGATGCACCCAGTACTGATTGCGATCGCGAGTGCATGCGCGAGTGCGCGAGGGCACTCGCGAGGGCATTCGCGAATGCATTCGCGAGTGCGAGACCGAGTGCGCGCCGGAAGTCAGTCGCTACTTGCCTTCCGCTGCTGGGGCAAAGCTCTCAACAATCCCGCGCGACCCTAGAGGGACTCTCTACCCCGCCTCCATGCCCGCAGGCACTAGGATTACTGCATGGTTTGGAGATCGCGGAGCGGCTAGCGGTTGGGATTGAAGCACCAGGCAGGAGGCGGCGAGTAGGAAAGGTTTACGCTTCAAAATCTAAGTGCTGCGGGTGCACTCAGGGTATGTGAGGAACTCGAAACACTTGAGTGGACTACGAAAACCCCGTGCTTAGCCGGCGATATTCCTCGATCGAGACGTACGGGTTCGGGCTGCTGACGTGGTGGTCCAGCCAGCAGGGCCAATGGGACTCACCGCGCGCGTGGACGGCCGAAAAAAACGACGGCACGAAGGACATGCCGGAATACAACCTGCAACCAGAAAAAGACTCAGGGGTCACCGGGACACTGTAAATCATCTATGACGATTGTTCGATGCGGTCTGGCTTTAAAAGGCCAGGACGTAAGAACCGACGAATCCATGCTTCTATCAGATCCTCCATAATGTAGGATCTGATCACCTAGCGCACCAGCAGCATCTACTGTATGAATGATGATAAATCCATTCAATTTAAGTAGTACCAGCCGCGGCTTCTTTGTTGACATTTGATTGACAGCATAACTATTTCGCCACAGGTATCACCCCTGGATGGTGATTGATCTTGGCGAGCCCATGACTGTACTGGGCGTGCAGATTCAGCGTCGCTCCGGCTACGACATTTTGAACGGAAATGAGTACGTTTCCATGGTCCGAGTCTCTAGCAGCATGGTGGAGCCGGCATTCCCGCCCGTCAACCTGGGGCTGGGGGCCTACGGCAACACGCTGAAGCCGCGCCCCACGCTTACTTCTCAAAACAAGGAATCCGAGCAGGGCGCCGCCCAGACCCTCGCCGCCAGAAAAACGGTTGCATCTACTTCTGCAAGTGCGGCGGCAACCTCAGCGAGCGCGTTCGTTGAAGGAATACATAGTAGCAGAAGTACTGGCGGACGTGGAGCAAGAACATGGCCTTGGCCTACGACTTCTTCCGCTACCACTCTAACTCTTCAACAAGAGCTCCTGCTCGAGCAGTCGGACCCTGACCTCGACGCTCTTGCTTTATCTGTGGGAGTAGAGGATCGCGAGAATTTTTTCGTGCGTATGAACGAGACAACAGCGTCGCTACTGGCGGCGGGGACCGGCACCGGAGAGAGCGCGAGCGAAAGAGAAACTGGCTTCGGGAAAGCTGCCGCCCAAACGTCCTGGAAGGCTCCGCCGTACACGAACGACCTCACCACGTTGCTGGCGGCGCCCTACCAGAAGGGGGGGTCGGAGACCACCCTTTTTTGGATTGGGTACGACATCGACGCCGTCGGTTGGGCGGACGTGCGGTTCCGGGACAGTGTGCTCGCACAGTACGTGAAGATCTTCCTTGTGGAGTGCCAGAACCGCTGCAGCATGCGCGCGCGGGTGCGCGTGCTCTCCCGCGCCGGCTGTTTTTTGGACAACTTTTACACGGTTTCGGGCGCGGCGTATCGGAAGCTGGTAAAGAAGGGCTGGGGGCCGTACGGCCGTTCGTACAAGGTGCGCGACTTCGCGAAGAACTACCTGATGGGAACCAACCCGCTGACGCAGAAGCCGTGGCCGCTGCGGAACGCGACGAGCGCGGTCGCGTGCCAGCAGCGCTGCCTCAACGCGGTCGGCTGCGAGTATTTCACCTACTTCCGCGGCAAGGCGGGCTTCGCGGTCGGGGAGAACGGAAACCTCGGGAACATGACGGCGGAGAACCTCTGCTACCTGCAGAACAGGGACGCGGTGGTGCTCCCGCTGTCGGGGCGGCACTGGAGCCCGCAGATGGACGCCATCGAACCGCTTTTGCCGCTGCTCGGGCAGGGCCGCTCGCGCACCGGGACCAAGCACTGCCACAGCGGCGGCCCGGGGCTGCGCGTCCAGAGCACGAACCTCGCCAGGCGGCGGATCGTGTTCACGCCCACGCAGTGCCAGGAGCTCTGTCAAGGGATCGAGGAGTGCGAGTACTTCTCCTTCTGGGCCGACGGTGGCTGCTCTCTGTATCGCAAGCACGCGAAGAAGGTTCTGAACACTCTCACGGGAGTGCCGGTATGGAGCGCCTCCAAGAAGTGTCTCGAGAGCGGCAGTATCCCGCCGTCGCACAAAAAAGCCCTGTGCGACCTGGCGACGAGTGCTGGTACCGGTGCTCCGCTGGCGGGAACGGCGGGGGGGATCGATCTATCCGCTTCAACCGTGGCCTCCGCGAGTGCGACGTCGGCGGCGTTTCTCGAAAATGCGAAAAGGAAAACGAATAGTAGGAGTCTCAGTCAGGACCGCAAGGACTTCCTGAAGGTGGAGAAGAGGAACAAAGTTAAGGGCGACTTCGCGTTCTGCTTCCACACGGGGATGCGGTACACGGGCGGCAGACAGACAAACTCTTTCGGGTCGATGGACGACGGGGTGGGGTACGTGCTGGGCACCAGCGTCGTGAACCGCCTATATGTCAAGACCGCCCGCGAGTTTATCGAGAGAATCAAAAATGCACCCAGCTTCCGAAACCGTTCGAGCCGAGGAGGGGGCGATAGTGGCGCTTATATGATAGATAGAATTAGAAGCGAGGAGCGGCCGGCCTCGTTCCTGTTCGTGTCGTATTAGGATCGGTCGGGGCCCCATCTATCTCGATCGATGTCCTGTAGTTGATGTGTGGTCTTGTAGTATTTCACTCCTGTTTTACCCGTATATTTTTTTCCCTGCTGCTTTTGCTTAGAGTGTTGCATCTGTTTTCTTTCGAAGGCCGAAACTGCAGCGAAGCAACGGCGATTCGCTCCGCTATGGGGGTTGCAGCCTTCTATCAGGTGGTGACAGCGATTTGCGATTGCTGGGTCGCAGTCTTCCGATCGGGTCTCATGTTTTGCTTGTAAGGTCGTGTTTTGTCCGGCGTTGTTCATGTAGACTATCGCTCCATCGGATCGACCCTTGCGCCGGTACTTATATCACATAAGTAGGGCGGAAATGGGTATGGGAATGGGTCTCTATCTTCTCTAAGGTTTGCCAGCTGCGGTGTGCGACGACGCCGTCCTGTTACTACTGGACGCACCGCGATTTAGTGCCAGGGTACTGCCACCTGGATTAGAGCGAAAAACAATGCATTCTTACGAGCATCTTATGGCGTTATTGGGAGACGAGCTTATTTGCTTAGGTATAGGTGCGGGGAAGCTGCAGACTGTGCCACAGCTGGCGAGACCCTTCTGGGGGCAGCAGGCTGGCGATGTCTGCGGCGCTTCCACTTACGATCGCTCTGGTAGGCATTTCCGGGCTTTCGTGGCCGGCAGCGCAACTACAAAGCCAGAGGTGAGCATGCCCGCCAGAACGGGCCAAAAATAAAGGGAGGGAGAGCTTTTTTGTATAAGATGCGTTTAATCGAAGGAATGAATCGCTTTTGTCTGTAACTGCAGACGTACGACGCGGTCCTGGCCACCGGGGCGAATAGTGCTGTGGGGTGGCTCGGCGGCACCGTCACGAGCGGGGGGCGGGTTTGCCGCGAAGGTCTCACCAAGCTGCAGCAGGGCGAGGGAGACCCCTTCACGAAAAAGCGGGAGGTGAAAACAATGCCCAAAAAGTGCCCGTCCGGCGGTACCGAAGCACAAGCCGGGGAAGCAGAAGCACAAGCAGTCAGTCGCTTCATTCAGGAAGACTTCTTGCTGGCTGCTTGGGAGATAAAAGTGGTGTGCGACAAAAAAATCAGTTCGTACCGGCTTCCGCACAAGGGCTTCTTCGACGAGAAGGAATCCGATTGCAAGCCCGACAAGGAAAGGCGGCTGCTCAAGTGTAAGGAGCTCTGCCTGCTCACCGACGACTGCGAGCTGCTCTGGCACGACGAACCCGTGCGCCACTGCCACGGGTATAGAAAATGCGATGGGGTCTTAGAGGCCGGCCCCGAATCGTCCGCGACGACGCAAGCCGGTAGTACTGAGACGGAGCAAGAGCAAGAACATGACGCAAGTGCTGCTGTGCCTACGAGTGCGGGTGCGGGCGTGCTGTGGGCCTTGCTGGACAGTTTCGACGCGGAAAAATTGCCCAAGATTCCGGAGGAGTGCGAGCAGGAGCAACCGCCAGAGGTGGAAGAAGACGAGGGGGATGCGGCGGCTGTGAAGGAGGTGCTGGAGCAGATGCTGCAGAGTACCACTACCACTGAGGCCCCGGGGGAGAAGGGGGAGAAAGAAGAACACGATAGCAGCTGCGCGTTCCACATGCCGTGTCAAGGTCAACAAGGCAATGATAATGAAGAGGACGGCCACGAAAGAACAGAAGGCGCCAGTGGTACGCCAGGGACAGCAGAAGGCGGTGCTTCGTCGGGCGAACAGAAGGACCACGGCGAAGAAGAGAAAAAACCCTCGTCGGCAGCGGTGAGCACAGGCTCCTCGACGTCTTTCCTCTCTGCAGGCCTGCACCCAAACCCATCCCCGTCTCCGGCACGCGGCTTTGGCACGCGGAACTACAGGGACGACGGACCACCTCGTGAGCAGCAGGAAGTGGTCGTGTAGATCCTCTTTTTTGTCAAATCTCATACAAATGCATGCGAGCATGACCAGTAAAAGATCTAGAATCCATCAACCGACACGCGGGCGGGGGACAGCGTCGAACGAAACGACAAAAGCCCGTGCTCGTGCCAGATCGTAAGTGCCGCGGTTCTGATGAGGCGAGGTTCTTGATCCCTGCAGCACGAACGTTCCGTCTCAATCGTCGATCAACCCTTCTTGGTGTGGCGATCAAAAGAATGCGCACGCCTATCGATCACCAGAACAGGTGCCGCTGTACGCAACGCTAGTTGTTATAGATAGCGCTGAAGTAGACGTAGAGATAAGTAGACAAAGACAACATCAAGTGCCGAGAGGTACAACTATCAGAGAGCGGCTCTTCGTCTTCGATCTTTTCAACCACGCGCCACCGTCACTAGAAGTTCACCTACCACAAGTAGCATCCGCAGGAATGATGCTGAGGAAGGCAGTGGTGTTCGTGCACTTGTGCGGGGCTACTTTTCTGCGCAGACGCGTTCCAGTTTCTCCCGCTAACGAGCGGCGTCCGGGGACCGCGGCCGCGTTGCTCGGTGCGTCTCTTCTGTTCGGGAACTGCGTTTCCGTTTGCGTTTGCCCTTTGTCCAGCAGCAGCAGCAGCAGCCCCGCCGCGGGTTTCCGTTATACGGCTTCGCGAGCCGACTTCGAAAATCGTTTTTCCGGAATCGCGGTCAAAGGTCTCTTCTCGCGAGGAGATGGCGAACAAATGAAAAGCTTGCTGACGGAGATGCTGGCGTTGGCGCTCCTGAAGGGAGATGGCGGTGCTGATGATGTTTTTGAAACTCATGATCACTCCCCGGGCGGAGGGGGGGAAAAAAGCTGCGCCGCGAGGTTCCACGCGCTGCGGGGGGTCGCCAGGGACCGGCTCGAGCGGTGCCCAAATTCAGCGGAGGAGCTCTTCCCCTCATACTCATACGTCTCGTACTTGGATGCGCCGTACCCGAGTTCGACGGACGACGGCCGCAACTCCACATCATCGTCCTCTTCCTCCAACCCGTCGTGTGCAGCCTGGATCGCGCGGAAGGAGCGCGAGTACGTGCCGCAACTACTACAGTCTCGTGGGCCCGACATCTTCAACTTGCAGGATCATCCGATGTTGCGGCCGGAGCCATCGTCGTTCCCGGCTCGGGGTCTCCAGAGGGAACACGGAGTCGAGGGAGTCGATGGCGCGGAGGAGCACGGAGTCGAGGGTGCTGCGGAGGAGATGCGGCAAGATCTGGCGGGCTTGCCCGCGGGGGTGAGACAGTACGTCACAGAGTTTTGTGTGGAAGCCGGGGCCTTCTTCATCTCGTTTTCGGTGGTGAGGAAAGTCTGGCAAGTCGCGCCACGATGCCTGGGGTGGGCCCTGGCCCCGCGCCAGCCGGCGCGGCTCGAGCCGGGGCGGACAGGACTCAACATAGGCGGGTAGAGCTATTTTATAAAATGAATGGTTTTATTCGCTGCTGTTCTTGGCTGCTAGGACCTTCGGATTGCGAGAAAGATGCGACGTTTCTCGCGACCACGAAATTTAAAAGTCAGACGAGCTGCAGAAATTTCTAAACACACAGTAACCTAAACGAAGCAAGTGATTTTTCGCCCAACCTATTCATTGGACCCGTTGTCGGTTTGGAAGATACACAGCCCGATGGCGCGAATTATATTACCCAAACGCAACGACCAAAGGACGCAGCAGTGGCAAAGATAAGAATTGACTCTTCATTCCAACGTGAAAGGACAGCACTTCTGCAGGTGTCACTGAACCATCGGACCTCTGCACAATCAGCATTTTGTGCCGCGTCAGCGTGGATGTACCAGGGATCTACTCAGCGTGGATGTACCGGGGATTGAGGCTCTACTCAGGCGATGCTGAGAGAGAGGGAACGCCAAGGACGGGATCTTCAATTCAGTCTTCCACTTCCTCTATTACTAAACTAGTACTACTTCAAATAGTTTTCATCATAGTACTTAGCCAAGAACTTGTCTGTCGAAGCTGTGTTTATTAAGTGCAGCTCGATTACGTACGGGAACGGGGCTTTGATGTCCCTAAGACTGTCGCTGACAGTGCGCCCAGCACGGAACTGGCGACGGACGATGCGTATGTCATAATGAAGATAGCCTTTTCTTTTCCCTGATCGCATCGATCGCGACGGCACCCGTCTCGCCCGGTTTGCTTCGTCAAGTGCACAGGGTTGATTCCAGGAGCGATCGCTGTGATCCACAGGACTTCACATAGCTATCGGTTGTGGTTGCCAACGACCTCCACTCCAGCTACGGAGCTGCCAGCGACGGGGGGGAATCCGAATCCGAATCCGATTCCGAACACTGCATCTTTTTCTCGGATCACCATCCTCGTAGCCGACCGCGACCGCTCCTCCGAGGATGCCTTTGAAGCAGCAGGAGCTGAATGCCGCGATGGAGAACGACTGGGCCATCGGGCTGACGGAGGCCCCCTGTAAAGAGCCCAAAGAGTTCTTCATCGGCCTCTGTTGCTGTCCCGGTTGGCCCTGCGTTGCCGTGTACTTCTTACATGCTTCTTTTTAATTTTATATCAGTATCGCCCCCACGCCCACCAGCACGT
Organism: Amoebophrya sp. AT5.2; assembly: GCA_005223375.1. Lineage (NCBI taxonomy): Eukaryota > Dinophyceae > Syndiniales > Amoebophryaceae > Amoebophrya > Amoebophrya sp. AT5.2. Next base: position 9,455 of record RXOD01006476.1, read on the forward strand.
AAGAAAGTATTCACCCCACATTGATTGAATCAAAAAAGGGTTTGGGTTTACTAGTCGTCGCGAATTTTTTTGAAAGTACACCAGCGGCATTGGCCCGAAATTAAGGTGAGTGATCCTTTTTTACGTAGTAGATTCATCTTCTTCTTCAATACAACTGAACAAAGGTACACGCAGCGCAAGGAGCTGTTGCAGGTGACGGGGGAGCCGTACGTGTGCTGCGGCGGCATGTTTCCGTGCGGGCCGTGCAAGGATCCGCAGGACGAGAGCTGCCTGTTCTGTTAAGGAGGGGTCAAGAACCCGGTTGGCAGTGTTCTGCGATGGTTGGATGTTGGTGGGGGTAGTTCTAGTTTAGCTCTGGTAGTTCTAGTCGATCGCTTACGATCGATGGGCAGTGGCGATGGGCTGTGCTGTCCTATGTGTTTGGTCTCGTATTTTGTCTCCGATATTCGCATGCGGTTTGCTCGTTTCAGCTCCAGAGCATAGGCAGAACAAAGCGAGTGCCAGAATGCTGGAAGAATGCGGCGCCCAGACTCTTGAGCGGACTCTTGAGCGGCCTTCTATTTTGTCTTGTGGTTTGTTCGTCCGGTATTCGGTCTCGGCAACAGGCGAATCATCTAAGTACCTGCCAGAAATGCCACCCCAGAAATGCCGTTTTGCACCCCTCCAATTCTGCGAGGCGGGGTGCTGCCCGTATTGCGGAATCGTGGGGAACCGGTACCTGGTGCAGACCCGGTTCAGCGTCCGCAACGGCGCGTGCGACGAGTTCTTAAGGGGGGGATCAACCCATT
>RXOD01006477.1:0-10237 GCA_005223375.1 Amoebophrya sp. AT5.2
GCCTCAGTGGTGATCGTGATGCTTCAGGTGCGGACATCGTCGATCAAGACCGATGCCTGATGCTACAGATGGTATGTAGTTTTATGTTTCTCTTTCTCGAGAATATACGACCTCCGACGCCCCCCCAAACCGGGGTGGCGTCGCTGAAGCCATTACTTGTTCGACGGCAATCCGAATTTCGAGTGAAACCGATCTCTTGCTTCCACGAAGTCCAGCTCGAGTGGCCTGAGATGGAGCTGCTGCATTGTCAGCGAATAGTTCACCCCAAGCAAGATTTCTCGAGCGTCCAAACGGCAAAGTGCTTCAGCAGTGACTGTCTGCTGGGCCTTGCGCTCCATACCTGCCCACTTGCCTTCGTGCGCTTCGAACGCCTCGCGCAACCTTGCTTCTAGACTTAGAGCTGCTCCGCCACTCGGGTTCTTTGAAAGGCTCTTTAATAAAAAGGTTTACACAGTCACAGTTGTACAAGACGGGGCTGAAAAAAAATCTCCTAGAGAGAGCACGACCCTATAAAAAAAAGTAAATCAATTGTGACGAGGTTCACGTTCTCACGGCCCGGCTCCGGCTGCTGCCAAGTAGTAGTACAAGTACGCCGACGGCGACGGCGAGTATTTAGTATTCCTTTTATTTTTGCGACCACCCACCTTTGCCTCTGTAAGCCTAGCACTCCTCCTGCTCGCTCCCGAAACTCAAACGATATCGAAACCGTCTCACGCCGCCGGCTTCCACGAGGCGCACACAGGAGGACGAGAAGCGGAAGCTCGGCTTTGCTTTGTCCCTAATCTTTATTTTAGTGCGCACGGGTCTTTTCACGCCAGGTTCAGAATCAGATTGATTTCCGAAAACTCGTCAAATTTACGTTGGGGTTGTCCACCATGACCATGGCCTTGCTCGCATACGGAGTTCAGTGCGCGACGTTCTATAGGAGGCACATCCAATACATTCGGTCATAATTCCTATTTGATTTCGAGAAACTGCCACGGTTCATTTGTTTTCGGTTTTGATTTATTCGGCGTCATGCTTTGCTTGCAACAGAAGCATCCAGCCTCGCAAAATCTACCCAGTGTTTAATAAATAGGTTTCGTACTCACCACGTAGTGTTCATTTTTTGATATTCGTCGCGTGGTAGACGATTTTGCTGCCTTCGCGCACTGGTGCGTGTGCTTGGTTTTTCGCCAGAAAGTCCTGTGTTTTGTTCAAAACGCCGTCTGCTGCCTGCCACTCCTCCTTCGGCTGGTTATCCTTGTAATACCCGTCTCGCCGGAGCGACATCCGCGCATCCCCGGGCCATTGCTGCTCCAGCGTAGTTTCGGGTTCTATTCCCAGCTTCGATTTCAACCCCGCACTCCCCCCGCCCCTCCCCCGCACCTCGAGCGGGCCGCCTTCTCTACTCCCGCCTTCCGCTGCCTCCAGCCCGTCCGACGCCAGCAGAACCTCCTGCCAGTTTTCTTTCGCGTCCCTCCCCACCAGAAGCCGCTTGTAGTCCTTGTGCTCCGCCTCAGCACTGATCGTCTTCTTTGGGTCTTTCTTTTTCTCACTCGTGATGACTCGCAGCACGTACTCCCGTGGCGGTTCGCGCGCAGACCGCCCGGTCGCCTCGCGCACGGCCTTGGTTTCCCGATAGCTCGGCGAGTCGACGAACACCGCGCGGGTTAGGGGGCGCGGCGCCAGCTTCCGCGGCTTGAAATCCTTCCGGGGTTTTGCTTTTGAAGAAGAGGAAGAGGAACTACTGCTTCCGCCGCCCATCGCGGTCTCGTGGTCGCCGAAACGGACTGGCAGAAGGTGCGACCGCTTGCTCCCCACGCTCGGCGAAACGTCCTCGTGATCGGCTACATGGATCTCGAAACTGCCGGGCGGCTGAATAATGCCGTGGCGGGAACCGTCGCCAGCAAACGCAGACTTCGGCCGTTTTGCTTTATTTGACGAAACCGGTCTGCGACGTCCCTTCGACACTGGAGACAAAGGGGGGGAAGTGCCGAAGAGGAGGTTGTTGTCAATCACGTTTTCGTCGTCGGAGTCGTCGGGAGGCTCGACCTCCAAGTCCTGGCCAAACCGCCGCCGAAGCAGATACTCGTCGTACCTGGTATCCGGTGTCGACGCGATTTTCAATTAGTTTCATTTTCAATTTCGTTTTTTCGATTCATTTTCAACATCCGTTAGCAGGCGCTAGTCTTTTGTCCGGTAGTACAACTACCGGCCACCGCCACCTGTATACTTTCTATCAGTATGTTGCCGTAGCTACATGTACGTCGTGGTAGTACCACGGAGTTTGCCCGAGGCGAATGACCGGTTTCTCGGGTGCGTTATCCCGGCCGGCGCGGGCGCTCCGGAAGCACGCGGATGGTTGGACGTGGGAGAGGAATGGGTGCTTGTGCGGCGCGAGCAGATTCTGCGGGATCAGGGCCAGCTCCCGCAGCGCCCGCAGCTCTCCCTCCTGATCCTTCGGCACCCGCCTCCGGCTCTGCCGAAGCCGCAGCTTCGAGAGTTGCCTGGAAGAGCGAAGGAATCGAATGGTGAAAATGATGAAATCGAAATCAATCGATGTTCGCATCCTCGAGATAAGCATGAAGAAGATCTCAAATAAAGGGTTTCAATGGGTCCATTACCCATGGATAACAAGTAAGTACTGCTGGAGATCTTCCTTATCCTGCAGGAGGCGGGCCCATTCCTCAGGATCTTGGGCACCCTCGGCACAGCGCTCCTCCCAATTGCGGTAGCGCTCTTCGAACCGCTGCAACGCGCGAGAAAAAGCCTCCATCTTCTCAGGTCGACGTCGAGGTTTTGATGCGCCTAGGAAGTACCACAAAAAACCAGATTGATATATCCTTCTGTTTCCGAAACCGAACCCGACTTTTCGTCCTCGACTTCGACTTCGATGCGTGCGTCGTGTCACGAGAGGTTTTGAAGAAGCGTAGTCGAGCTGTTGAACCGTTGTTGTTTTCGAAAAAAAAGCAATGTAACGCACTGGGATATGTTCTTCGCTCAGGTCGATCTCTTCGTCAGCCAAGCTCACACGCTTCGTCCGCCAAGCTCATGCAGACTGTTTCGGTATCGACATCCAACTGAACGACATGGCGTTTGCAGCGATGGCCTCCCGGTCAACGGAACAAGCGCAAGTATCTTTACCAATACTCGCGCACCACCCGTCGTCTTCCTTGTGGCACCGCTTGGGCATCGACCAGGTCGCCCTTCCTCTCTCCTGCTGCCGTTGACTTCAGTACATTGGCTGTTAAATTAATATGGGACTGATCGGAATCGTTTTCTTTGTCGGAATCTAGATGAAGCGTCGACTTGGGCAATGCATGATGGGGAGTTCTTTGTGGTGCTCTACATTGAAATCGAGACCGCAATAAATTCGACCAATTGAAGGATCTCCAAGTGCACTACGAGTACATCAGGCTCAAGGATGGGAAGGGGAGCGATATATTTTATGGTAAGACTCGCCAAATTCATACTTTTTCAAATCCAAACGTCGACGGAAAGAACGCAACAGCTCGAAATTGCTACCCCCGTCACACCTCCCTCTCGATTAACGTGCTCATGTGGAGCGAGCCCATGTTTTGAACCGTTGGATGCACCCCCACACCCGTCAGAGCGTTCATCTCCGGCGAGATCGTCTGGTAGTTTGTATCAACACCCGGCGGCACCCAGCCAGTGGCCGGCGTCTTCTGCGTGTGCGGGTCCTCGCCGGCACGCCCGTCGCGCGCGTACGATAGCAACTCCGGGACGGTCTCTGTGCGATGGCGAATGGAGGTCCATCGGAGCAGAACCAGACGGAGAAACCATACGCGAGGCGAAGTAGTGAGCGATGCGTCAGTTCATATTCGTCGAAGTTAGCAGCTACTTATGCAAAAGCAAACCGACAAACGCATCGATCTCATCTGCATCTAGGAGTAGCAGGTGCACTTGAAGCAAGTAGATGAAAGGGTAGATGAAAGGAACCTTCATACATAAGTAAGAGTAACCATATTCGTGGAGGACTAACAAAGAAAAGTACCGTTCCTCATCGTCTCCATGGAGACGATGTGATGGTTAGGATTGCCCGGCACCATGGCCTTGCCTTCGACGGCGTCCGGGGGGAATCGGCCGGCTTTGTACTTCCCCGGATCGCGCAGGTCAGAGAGCTTCTTAGAGGGAAGAAAAGCCCACTTTTGGCGGTATTTCTGGCGTGATGTTGCTCCCTTGGCTTCTGTCGCGATCAAATACGAGACAAAACACAACAAGACGAAATGCGAGACACTACAGAAAAATGCACGGACTCATTCTTAGCAGCTCTTTTTTTCGTTTTTTTGCGCTGCTTTGCGGTGCTCGCTCCCTCCCTACCTAGCAGTACCAGAGCCATCGCCAGAGCCATCGCCAGGAAAATAGGTTGTCCTCCTGCTTAAGCTTCGCCACCTTCAACGTGCGCGGCGATGTCGCGCGCGCGCGGGGGTCGGACAACTGCATTTTTTGTCGGAAAACGTATTTCAATATATGAATTTGTGGTTTTTCCAGCGGCGCATCGATCTTTGTCACAGTTCGGATACAAAAACAAAGTATACCGATATTTCATAGACATACTTGTTTGTGCGCGGTGATGATGATTTGGTTGGCGAAAGCGAACAAAGCTTATAAGAATCTCCAGCGCTCGAGAAAGAGAAGCACGCTATTTTTGGCAGCTGAAGTGGTTGTTCCGCTGGACACATAAATCATTCACGTACAACACAGGTGCAGAGCACTCTGCAGCACCCCATCTGCAGCGGGAGCGGGAGCGGCCTTCACTAAGTTATAGTACTAGAATCGGCGGTGCTCGGAAGAAGTAGGAGTAGCGGCGCGGCTCGGGAAAAAGTAAAGGAAAGTACGTGATTAATGTGTCGCAGCTGGTTGTTCGTCCCGAGCGTCGCTTCTGCGTCCCACTGGCAGCCGAGGGAACTGTGCTTCTCTGGCGGATACTGGTTCAGGATGTATTTGCTGTACCCCGCAGGCCTCTCCACATGCCTCCCATCCTTCACGAAGGGCGCGAAGGTTTCGGCCACCGAATTCTCGCGGAGGTACCGAGGCTGGTCGCGATACTTGTACAAGCCCCAACCGTGCGGGGTGGTGTGCGACTCCATTCTTATATATTTTTTCGGGGATGGATGCTTTGCCTTTGGCTTTCTATTATTCTATAAATTTCTTGTCCTGTGGCTGTGCTGGGTTGTGCGTGCAGCTCCTACAACTGGCTGTACTGCTACCGATAGAAAGAAGAGTACTTATCCTTGTACTGTAGATCGATACGAGTTCGAGACGATACGACATGCCGGTCAAAAAATCGTTCCTTCGGAAAGGCGAGACGAGATCGCTCCGCTTGTCGCTCCCCCGACGACAACTCACTCAGCTCAGCCTTGTTCGGCTACAGCTATCAAGAAAGCGTTTGAAAGCTTTTGCGCGCGCACTCTCTTCTAATCTCGGCAGAGAGCTGTAGTTAGTTTGAAAAAATCGCTTTTTCGGAAAGTCATCAACTGCACGAGGAACACAGCTTCGAACGCGGCAGGGGCAGCCCGTTTCGAATGATAGAAGTCATGTCCTTGCGCTTGCTTCTAGTGGTTGCCGTTCAACATCGGAGGTAGAAAAGTAAAACGAAGAGTGTCTTCAGTCTTCCATGATGATGATCTTGTTGCCTACAAGTACAACTTAGAAGCTACTACTCCTCGTGTCTGCGACGAACCTTGGGGGACTCACCCTGTTAACCTCGTTATTCCTCCTTTTCTTCGCGTGCCCGGGTTGGCACTGTAAAATCTGAATTGTCGAGTTCACTCTCCTTTTGGATAAGGTAATCACTTGCTCCTTGTCGTCGGGGATGCCCAGTTTTAGCTCGTCCAAATTGCGCACTCTTCGGGCCCGAAACACCTTCGGCTCCACGTCCGCCTTCCAGGTGGCCTTCCTGCCAGCAGCGTCGCCTCCTGCAGCGGCACCCCCAACGTAGGAGATCAAGTGAAAGTCGTTCACGTCAATCTTTAGAGGTTGAAAAAACTGCCCAGGTCGTGCTTGCTTCAGGTGTAGGTTTAGCCGTTAGAAGTATGTAAATCCCGTCTGTCATCTTTCGATCAGTGATGGTCATACGTAGCGCTACCCGACTGTTGAGAAGGGTCGCTGGCGGCTTCCTATGGCTGCAATTTGCCCAGGTGGGAGCCAGCACGTCAAAGATGAAACGACGCAGCCTCCTCGTGGGGGCGTATCAGTCGGAATCTAGTTCTAGTCCTACTGCCGATCCTGAACCTCGTCCCTGAAGGGAGGGCGGGGAGCAATCTCCTGCGAGTGGCAAGGAGGTATAGTATTTTTGTAGCCAACAAGCCTACACCTGGACCTAATAGCCTGAGTTTTTTCAAACAATCCAATCCTTAAAATCTCTCCCATGACTTCGTCGCCATCGCCGAAGAGTTTCGCCGTTTTTTTCGCCAACCGCTCCGTCGCGGCTTTGTTGGCCTTGACGCCACTCATGCTGTTCCAGTTCGCGGGATCGACACGATCGTCCGCCAGCTTCTTCATCAATCTTTTATCCTTCGCGGCGGACTGGATGCGGAGGCAATACGCGACGTGCTCCTCGTAGATGCGCACCGTCGCGGTGAGCAGGGAGTTGATACCAGAAGAAGCGATGCCATTGTCATTTTTTCCTTTAGCTTTAGGAGCATTGGATTTGCTACTGCTACTGCTACTATCTTCGCCCAGGATGAAGCGATCGGACAAAACAAGCAACAGTTCGGCAAGAAGCTCCAGCCGCACGTCGTTGTAGTCGTGTGTGACGGAAATAACGTTCTCGAGGCGACTGCGAAAAGAAGCAAGGAGAATCTTCGCGGCGTCAATGCTGTCGGAGTCTTCGCTTTCTTGTGTCAGAGCTTGCTCAACATTTGTCAGAGCCGCGGGAGAATTTGTCGTGCTCAACATTTTAAGCTCTTCCTCCTTGTTGTCTCCTCCCGCTCTAGTCTCCTTTGATGCGGCACCATCTTCTGCCGCTGATGTCGGTTCGATCGCCAGCATTTTTTTCCGTCTCTTCATGTCCGCGCCCAATGCGACGTACTTCTCGAGTTGCCACCGCAGCGCCATCGCCAAGACGCAGATTTTCTCCAAATTATAAACCGAAACGTAGTCGAATGCGACCTTCAAGTGCTCCAGTCTTCGGCTGACGAACGCCAGGTACGGCAGCGACTGCTGCGCACGCAGCTGCTCGGCGCGGAAATTTCCCGAAAAACTCGTCACACTGCTCGTCGTCCCCGTGATTTTCTTCCATGCTCCGCCCTCGCCGAAAGCGCCTGTTTGGCCACCGCTTTTCGCGCTGCTCAGAAAACGACTTAGCACTGCCTGCGTCCCTCCATCAACCTCGGCCTCGGGAACCGACAGTCCCAACTTCCTCAAAGACAGTAGCTGCTTTGTGTCAACGTGTGCGGCGATCTGGAACTGGATCTTCTCACGGAAGGTTGGGACCGCGTTGAGAGCGAGAATGCTGAACAGCGCGTGGATGACATCCACCAAATCCGGGTGCTGGTTCACGTCAATGGGAAGATTTGCGCTGGAAGATGCGCCTGAAGATACAACTAGCGCCGTTGAGGTCGCAGGAGCGGACTCGGCGGCAGCTGCGCCAGCTGCTGTCGTCGTCGTGGCCGCGCGATCAACTACATCGTCCTCGAGAAGGTTATTTTTGACTCCAGCTGTTGTTCTACTACTACTTGTACTTGCGCCCGCTGATGAAGACGAAACCCCGATCGCCTTCAGCGCCGTCTGCGTGTTCGAATACGCACGCAACTCCTTCAGCAGCAGCTGGCACAGGCCAGTGACCAGGCTGTGATCCGCGTACTCCTGTTTGGTTTGCAGCGGCACCAACTCGTAAAGTCGCACTAAGCACAAACATTTCAGCTCGACGCTTGTCGGGGGGGCCTTTCCCACCACACTCTTCAGCGTCGAGCCTTTTATTCCAGCACTGCCGTACGCGTAGTTGCTTGCATTTGAAGTGTTCTCGCCGACAACACTGCTGCGGAGGAAAACGAGCGCCTCCGCAGCGGTGTACTGCTTCTCGAGGAGGTCGGCTTTCAGTGCGTTGGACGCCGCGGCGCGCTGGTGGTAGTTGCGGTAGAAGTCGGTGAGAAGGCTGCGACGCTGCAGAAGGACGGAGTCCACAACCTCGGGGGATGCGGACGCTTCTTGAGCGGGCGGGGCTGAAGTCGCCGGCCCTGTCCCGCGCGTTCCGGGCCCGGGTCCGGCAGCCGCTGCGCTTGGATCTACTTCCGCTCCAGCTGCGGCTCCTGCGGGAAGCACAAGTGCTGATGCCGCTGCTCCGTTGTTGCCCGCCTCGTCCGGGGAAGGGGCTTGTTCGCCTTCGCCAGCGCGGGGCGCGTCGTCGTCGCTCGCGTAGTCGAAATCCATCTCTGTCGTGTGCTGATCCGATGCTGTAAGTCTAAATGTCTACAGATTACAGTCTGTAGTAGAGAAATGAAGCGGAACTGCAACCAGAGCTGGGGCGAAATCTACTTTCCGTCGAAAGCGGCTTTAAGCGTGGTTAAGCCGACAGTCTGAGAAGTGTCGATCCATCTTGCACACAGAAAGCTGGATGTTTCTGGGCGGCATATAACCGAAGGAGTTTGTGCTTCAAATAAAATCTATGACTGCGTCGAGCGCGATCTTCACGAATGGCGGATCTGGATGGCGGTTTTTGTCTTTGATGACGGGCATGAACATGATGATCAGGGCATATTTGCGTCCTCGCAGGAGCTTGTTCATCGGATCACGTTCATCGCAACGCTTGGCCGTGGCCCGCACAGCTCCCTACTCCGCTTGCGGCGCGGACCGCGTCGCGTCTGCTTCCTGCGCATTTCCTTTTTTTTTAAAGCACGTCGTATTATACAGGGTTCCATTTGTTCCATTTGTCCGTCCTTCGAGTTCGACGTCTGCTCGGCACCTGAGCCTAGTTCTCATTCTTCGGTAAACTCAACACAACTCCTCGTACTTCCGGTGCTGACAAACGGTAAATTCTTTCGTGTCGTTTTCGACATCTTCTCGTGCGATGGCGATGCAATAATTCGGATGCAACATCTTCTAACGCCACGTCTGGTCAGATTCTAATCGGATTACTTGCGCAATTGCAATTCATCTAGTTCTCATTTTCTGCCAGCAGCAGCCGTAGAACTACCGCTGCATGGCGATAAGGATTCATCAGGGCCGCTTCGAAGCAAGACGCGTTTGGCCGCGACCTCCTCGTGCTCGTGGGGACCGATAGCAAGCCACGCTTTTCGTTTTCGTGCGCTTCAGTTCCACTTGCGCTGGCACTGGTAGAGGAGAAGGCTTTCGTCCCTTCCTGCGAGTCGGTATCTAGTAGCTCGGCCTTTCACCAAAGCGCGGTCGCCAGTTTCTCGCCTTCTTGGCCTTCTCGCGTTCACCCGTCCGCGGCCCAGTTAAGCTTTCTCGTTTGCCAATCAGGTGAAATGAGACTTCTTTCGGATAATTCGATCGTCAACAACATCAATCTTGTGATAATCAACCTGTGATCTTCATCTGAGCAATTCATCTTCTGGTAAGTGAGCGATTCTTCGATTCTGTCCTATCGATTCTTTCGACTAAAGTGGTTGTTTATAGTTGTAAGCTAAACAGCTGATCTCGATTTTAAATTCGACCTTGTTGATGCTCGTACTCGTAGGGTCCGGGCTTATAGGCTTTTCAGGCTATCGAATCCTCGCGCGGATTTCTTAGCGGTGCGCTTTGCGCAGCCCCTTCTCCTGTTTGCGCTGCAGGCCGCGCTGCGTCTTCAGCTTCAGCTCCTCGCGCGTGAAGGGACGGGTGTCGTCGTCCTCGTCCTCGTCCTCATCGTCCGTGTAGTCCTCCACCGTCGACGGAAGCTTGATCTGCAGCTGCGACCTGTGTATTGGAGAACCCCCGTACATCAATTCTTGCGATGCAATGGATTGGTTGGGTTGACTGCATCGTACAGACAAAATCTGATTCTACTCAGCAAAAGCAAGAGGTAATAGGTACATGGGCTCCCTGGTGGCGGGGAGTTCGGCCTCTTCCTCGTCGCCCTCCTGCAGCGCGGTGTGGAGGAGAAGAATCTCGTTCGCGCGGGTCTCAATCACCCCCAAATACTGCTTACAGGTCAAAACAATGCATCTTGATTGTGAGACATCTTTTAACAACCGGACGCCAGCCACTTCGACTTCGCTTCCGGCGCCGGGAGCTGTGCCATTCTCCAGTAGAGGGACCAAGACCTTGCGACAGCTGGAGAGATCCAAACAGG
>RXOD01006478.1:0-10235 GCA_005223375.1 Amoebophrya sp. AT5.2
GAAGCCTTACTAGCTGCGGCAGCCGTAGCGTGTGAGTATCTGTTTTTTCTGGAGCAGTTCGTCTTCCTTGCACCAAAAAAACGTTGCAGGAACGATTTATGATTTTATACATTCAGACTGAATGTTAGCCTTAGCTTTGTTTAAGAGCCATGCAGCTACTGCTCTAAAGATAGCCAAGGAAGTGTTTTCTGAGAAAAACGGAATCTCTATTCACGGTGAATAACTACTTCCCAGTGCGTATCCCTATCGATCCTCATCCACATCCTGAGTTTAAACTTAGTATTTACGTACTGGGGGGCATGGTTCAATGCAGGTTGGGCAGAAAGAAGAGTGACAGTGGTACGAGCTTCTCCGCAAAATTGATTGACAAAGATAAGGAACCGATCTCCGCACGGTAGAATAGGCTGGACGAGTACTTACTTCCTTCACCACCTTGAGGTTGAGACCCTGTCCCATACTGTCAGGGAGTGGAAAAGCACCATCACGGAAACGATTGTTTTATACCACACTCATGTATTAATTTGAACAACGACACTTCGTGGAATCAAATGGCGTTCTCGACGCATACAAATCATGACAGTTGTTTCCGTTCGACGTAAGTAGATTGTTGTCGGTACTTCTACATTTACAGCTCACTCGTGGTCGTGATCGTGATCTCCACTCAGTCTAGTTCTTCGAGTTCGTTGGTGTGCTTGACGGCACTTCTGGTGCCATCAGCGGAAGAGCTGCTGCCGCCTGAGACGGCTCTGACCGTCAGCGGACCACCCAAATACACACCCGGCACATCCTCATCCAATTTCCTCGTGCCCGCCACGGCTCCGGCACTTCCGCTGCTCGGGTTACTTCCAGTCGCCGGGCCCGTGCCACTCGCTGCATTCAAGTACTTCGTTACCGACTCCTCGAATCCATCTCTCGCTTCCGAATTCAGCGACGGCGCATCCAGGCACGAGTAACTTGCACGGCGGTCCACCTCCGCCGGGTCTTCGTTCGAGTTCATGGTGCCAAAACGGGGCGACCCCGGCTTGGAACCGTCATCGAAAACCTGTTGTTGAAAGATTGAGATATGAAGAAGAAGAAGATTCTCGTATCGGTTCTGCACGAAACTATTCTTAAAGCACTCTAAAACGTTTCTTTTCCTTCACGCCCACAAATAGATACCACGTCTTCCTCGCCGCCGAAATTCGGCTGGAACATGCCCCACTTCGACTGGTGGTTGTCCATAAAATCTTTTTCGCGCTTTTCTTGTTGTTTCAGGTACTCGTAGTACTGCGAGTGCTTCTCCTTGCTGAGATCCTCCGCTTTTTTGATTCTTTCCAGCGCGATGCGGCGCTGCTCGGTGACCCAGTGCTTGCGCTCGTCCCAGTCCTCGGTCGGCTTCACTTCGCGCAAGCTCTGTTTGTACTTCTCGCGCGCGCGCTTCTCGCCCGCCAGACCGCCGTCCTCGAAGAACGCGCGCGCAAACGCCCGCTCGCGGTCAAAAATCTAGATTTTACCGATGTTTTTCCATGAGAATCACAACTATCTATCAATGCTTGCATCCTCGGAGCAATACCGACTATTACTATAAGAGCCATACTGACTATCAAAATCATAATCAATTTGAATGTATACTATAGGTCGACTCTACCGGCGCTTCGTCCAGGTAGCGCAAGTTCGGAAGCGCCACGACCATTCTTCTGCGATAGTTCTGGATGGCTCGCAGTCCAGGATTGCGGTGAAAGTACAGGACTTCGACGTGTTCGAAGCGCGTAAAGAACGCGGTCGCGTCTTCGACCGAAAAGTCTTTGAACTCGTTCCAACTCAAATCCAGATTGTGCAGGCTGGGCAGCGCGAGGAGTTCATCCGCGAAATCGCGCGCCACCTCGTACGACTCGAAATCTTCCTGGATGGGCACGTGGGTGCTCCCTTCGCTGCGACACGCAGTGCCGACGGACGACAAACTGGCCGCATCGTCGTTGCCCGCACGAGAGTTGTTCGGCGTTGAAGCGTCTGCCTCGAACTCGCCTTCGGTGCCTTCTTGTGGCGGCGCTCGCGATGTATTATCTGCTCTCCCCGCTGCAGCGGCAGAAGATGACGATGCACTGGAGCTTCCAAGCTGGAGGCAGGTATTGACCGCACAGGAATCGTTTTTCGATGATCGTTCTTCTGGAGCAGAGAGTTTCTCGGCTGGATCCACGACAAGTCCTGTGCCTGCGAGTGCTGCGTCTAGCGCGCTGTCGGGCAGCAAGCTGGCCCCGTTGTCCTCGTCCTCGTCTCCGTCTCCGAGCCCGAATCCGCCTGCTGACCCCGCCTGCCGCCCCTTTCCCCCCCATCTGGTCGTAGGAATATTGTCTCGGAATATCGCCTCCGAGTTCAGCATTTTCTCGGAGGGAAAGCAGCTCAACTTGTTATGGCTCAGATTCAGTTGTTTCAGCTGCTTCAGGTGCCGCAGGCAGCCGGGCTGGATCTTGGCAATCGAATTGTAGCCGAGGTTTAGAGTCTGTAGTCGCGTGTTATACTCGAGCCCGGTGATGGTCTCCAAGTTGTTTGACTGCAGGTGGAGACTAACCAGCTCCTGCAGGCGCGTGAGGTTGCGGAGCCGGGCCATGCCGTTGAAGCTCATGTCCAAGTGGCCTACGTTCACGTAGCGATCGAGCTCGGGCGGCGGCTCGTGGAAGCCCTTGTTGTTCAGGACGAGACGCTTGTTCAAATGCGGCTGCGAGTAGGTTTGCCCCTTCGTCTTTTCGAAAAGAGTGGAGCCACTCTGGGCAAGCTTCTTGGAACAAACGCTGTTGGGAGCACCGGCAGTGCGGGGCTCCACGGTCGCACCGTTGGTGGACGGCGGAAAGTCCACAGACTCAAGCTGCTGCATTTTTCTAAAAAAGTACGGTATCTAAAACAATGACGTCGGCCGCTGCAAGATGATGTAGTTGTAGGCAATGATTCAATCTGTCTACTCTGTGGACACATTTATAGTACTACGTACGTCGTGGTCGCACTCACAAATCGATCCATGATCAATCATGGAAATAAGGACGCGCGGTCTTCTCGTCGCAGAGCGATATGTCACTTCTATCAGGCCATCCGCTCAAATCTTTTTCTCAAGCACAAGTTTTCATCCATTGAACACGAACGCTACAACAGGAACAGGCACATCAGGCTTGCTCCGTACAAAACCACGATCCCTCTCCCGCTCGCAATGAAACAACTTAGAGAACCTCCACTCTGACGAAAAAACGACGCATGGGTGGCCTGGTGAAGCCTCTCGATTTGCAAAACGCCGTGGCACTCATTACAATCGACATAAGTCGCAACTCCGTTTCGCATCAGCATCTCGTTCCAGTCTCTGCCGGACGGGTGGGTTTGGCGCAATCTTTCTCCGGTTCACTTTTTGTTCAAGAGTTTCACTTTTCCTTTCATATCATTCTGTTTCCGCTGTGCTATAATTTAACGGTAAAAAAATAAGATCCAGATCGGAACGCTTTATACGGTCTAGATCACACTCGGCATCGTGCTGCTACGAACCAACGTCAGAAGCGCCTTAAATGAGCTACAGCGCTATGTATTCTTTGGCGCCGCTCTATTAGCATATCATTATCATTTCGTTCTTAGATTTATGTGATAGATTTAGATTATCATTTATAGCGCCCTCAAATCAGGCAGTCAAGTCATTTCATCATCCGCGTCGTTCGGGTCGCTTGCGTAGCTGCTGCGTCGAAGATGTGTATTCGTCCAGAAGGCGTAAGTCGCGCGGCGCGCAGCTCGTCACGTGTCCTGACGATCCCCTGGCCCAGGGTACGTCGAGAGTATTTCTACTTCGGGCTTGCCACTGCTGCGAGGGCTGGCCTGATCATGCCGAAGCCGGAGCCGAGCCCTTCGCCTACTTGCTTCTCCTCTACTTCGAGGCGGTAGCTCCAAACCCCTTTGCGCTTCCTTTGCACATATCTTCCCGGTGTCCCCAAGAGCTTGATCCCCTTGCCGCCATCCGGCGTGGAGAACCGTTCGCGGTGCTCAGCGAGTTCGGCGGCCGGCAATTTCGCCAGGGCTGCAGAATTCAGGAGTACGATCGGAATCAGCAGCTCCGCCTCGCTCGGCTCCATTTCCTGCGCCAGCTTGAAGGCATGCAGGCGCCTGTTGTCCAGCGTAAAAATTCGTCTTGAACAGTTCGGGTGGAGTGCACTATCCCAATTGCTGAGCCACTTCTGCTGCTCGTCGCCGACCTTCACGAGCCCACCTTCGCGAACCAACACGCAGCGCAATGGAGGGACCTGCCACACCGACACGCGTCCGTCAGTGATATCCTTCGCGAGTTTTTGGACACTGTCTTTGTCGCCATCCCTGAAATCGGCGGAAACGGATTTCTGGGAGAAGTAGACTACCGCGACCGGTTTGGTTTTCAGGGCTTTCAGGTTCGTGGCGTGCTGCTCAGCATTCTCGTACTGCTGTACGGCGCGGCAGATCGCGGCCAGTCGCCCGATGGGCTCGAGCGCGATTTCGAAAGGCGCAGCCCAAAGCTTCTTCGCGAGTGCGCCCGCCGACCTAGTGCCTTCCTCGTGTTCCTGCAAGATCTCCGATATTTTCGGCCAGACGTTGCTGTAGTCGCTGGCGTCACCTGCGTCCTCTTCGGTCGGCGCCTTCGCCTTCAGTTTCTTCACATGTTCCTCTACGAACTGAATCGGGTTCAAGATGGCCTCGAGTTTGAATTTGCCGGCGAAGTGCCGGCTTCGACCGGTGCTGCTGGGCAAGGGCGGGACAGCGACATGATCGTGATCCTCCTCCGCATCCCAATGGATCTCGTCCGGCAGCTGTAGCAGGCCGTCGCTCTCCGTCCCGGCCCCGACGCTCGCGAGCTTTGCCAGAGTCGATTCCCCGTAGTGCTGCTCGGCCTGGCGATACGCCTCCGCCAGCAGCACGCCGCCTGCGAAGAGCCCAAACGCCCCCGCCGCGATTGTTGTGTGGCCTGCTCGGTCTCGCAGTAGCCTATCCGTGACGAGTTCGACCCGCTTCGCATGCTCCTCCTGCAATGTTGGCAGGACCGAGGCGCGCCACTGCGTCCACGCTGCCGCGTCCTGGGCCGGAGACTGCCGGGGCCTTTTCGATATATACTCCTTCAGGCTTTTCCTCGCCGCTTTTTCGAGGGCTGGGCGGTGCTTGTTCAGCTGCTCGAGGACGGCACTTTTGCAACGCGTTTCGAAGTCTTCCGTTTCTACTTCGTCTTCATCAGTTTCGGCATCTTCTCGCTCACTCTTCATGTCGGTCAACATAGTGATGATCGGTAGCGGCGGAAAGCTGTACGCGCGAGCAAGATGCGCCGCAAAATCTCCTGCCAGCATGTCTGGAAGGCTCACGCCGCTAAAGCCGCCGGCGCCTGCCGCTGCCCGTTCGCGCTGCCCCTGAAGTCCCATAACAGATACGTCTGGTATCCCGGAGGTCCGCAGCTTTTCCGCCGTCCCGTCGAGAAAGGACAACTTCTGGGCCTTCGTGCGGAGTCTGCGCACGATTTGCACAGCTTTATCGCCCGCGCCTAAGGCAGCTGGTTCCTTCTTCATCGCGCCGATGTTCTCAGCTCCACCGCGTTGCGCGTTCGCAGCGGAATGCTTCGGCACCATCAAAGCCCGAATGTCGATGCCGTCTTTAAAAGCGTTCGCTCCCTTGTGCGCCATGCTCGCCAGTTCCTGCGTCATGATACATGGCATATGCATTGGGATTGGCAATGACAATATTACAACAGCGCAGTGATGCATTCGGGGGGCCAAAGTCCGTAAAAGCTGTCAAGCCGAAAAACACGAAGAAAGCGCTGTTTGAAGTCAAACAAGTAAGTCAAAGATGCTCGTCTAGCTGTAGAAAAAAAAAAGTCGGTACCTACAGTAGGTGTGTCTACGTATATGTTTAAGCTTACCCTCGTCGCGGCATCCTCAAGCCCGAGCTGCTTCGCCTTCGCTTTCCACCTATTTGTGATGGGCCCAACGCCAAAACGCTCCCTCTCGAAAAAGCTGGCGTTTGGATTCCGCAAGAAGGTAGAGGCGAAACCTTGAGAGAGAGAGTGGCAGACGATTTATGAAAGTAGACTCAGTGACGATCGGATGCGCAAATGCAAAACTGACCTCGGAAACCCGTCTACGCGGCGCGTCCATTCTTTCATCGAAAATTTTTGCCCCGAAAAAAGTAAGTGTCATACCGTCGATTTTCTCCCGAAGAGCACGCCACTCATCCGGCGCGTATTTGTTTTCCGCGATACTTGATGTGCTTAGCATGTTGCGCACGAACACCGTGTTTCCGACGATCCTTCCTCCCGCCGCCGTTTCGCCGCAACCGTCACGGCCCGACGCGAGGCCCCACGGTTCTTGTGCCGCACATGTAGAAGCAGAAGAGCAGGCGCCCGAAGCTCCTGCACTCTGCGCGGCCACCATCTTCAAGCCACTGTCGCTACCGGTTGTACTGTTTGCCGTCTGTGCGTTTGATGGTGCTCCTCCGCCATTGGCCGCGTCCGGACAGACCTGTGATCGATTTTCATTTTCAAGATCAAGCGTGCTTGTGTTGAGTTTAGTGCTTGGCGCTCCATTCCGATTCCCATCTCCATTAGCAACATCCGTCGATGGATCATTTTACATCGACTCTAAGTCATCAAGAACGAGAACAAATACAAAAAAGGAAAACTACCAAAAGCCGCCACCTGTTGGCTCAAGACAATGCATATTAGAGACCCAGAAAGAAGCTGCTCGACCCTGAGAGCCTTAAACTAAACTTGTAGCTCTTCCTTGATCATGTTCATGTAATTGTAGCACTAGAAGTTGAACGCGTCTGATGTAAAACTCAAGTCATTTTTACCAGCACATCTCCCGAGTCTATTGCTGCAGCTCTCCACTTCGGAGGGAGTTCTCGCGACACATCCACGTCGTACTCGCGCGCGGTCGCCGGAAAGTCCGCTAATGCTCTCCGCACCAAAATGTGGAGAGGTCGCCGGCCCTGCGGACCAATTCTTTTATCAAACTCCTCCCTATGCTTCTCGCGCAACAGGTCGTGCGCCACCATGATTCTGTCGCCTGTCTGCAAACCCATACTATCCGCCCTGCTCCCCGCAGTCACGCCCGTGATTTTCCCGTTCTCAACCTGCATGCCGCAATCACCACCCTCATTCAGCAGGACCTGCAGGTATCGCCGTTCATACCGCTTCGGCAAAAACACGAACGCCGCGACGGGCTTGGTCTTCCGGTGGAATCTTCGCTGCACTTTCTGAATCAGCGCGTCGTTTGGGTCGCTGCCCTCCAAAGTTGCGACTGACGTAGCCCGACCCTCGTCGAAGAAGAGGCTCCCCAGCGTAATCACACGATCCCCGACTTGGATGCTGTTTTCCGCCGCGCGGCTATTGGGCTCGATTTTGGCCACGCGAACAATGGGGAACGCGGTCCAATCTAGTGCCATGCCGAAGAGCTTGCGCATCTTGTCGGCTGACGATATGGCGGGATCGTTCAGGAGATCCGCACTGATGTTGTCGCCCACGCGGAAGTGGCGCAGCCCAATGCTCGTGTCTCCAATGGGAAGTCTCGTGCGGCCGAGAATCTCAACGCAGTAGGGAGGCGGTAGATTTGCATCTGCAGCAGCGTCACGACCAGTGGCCGCAGGGTCGTTGTTGCTCTCCCACTTCCACTCTGGCAGCGCCGCGATCACGTCCGTGTCCCAACAAACAAAAAACTTGTCGCCATCAAAGTCGCCATGCGAGCCCTCGACGCTCCCACACACGAGAATATTCTCACACCGCACGCGGTCCGTAACTTGCTGCGTCTTCTCCGCATTGGCCTGCCGGCCGAAGAGCATGTTGCGGGGCTCGTAGCACGGCATCTTCAGCGAGATCAACTTCTGGCCAGGCTCGAGGAAGCCTCGACCAGTCCGCAAAACGAACTCGCCAGGTAGGAGGACGCCCGTCGGGTCCGGCTGCACGACGAAGTAGGCGGAGCCCCGACACCACAGCGCGCGCTTTTTGGCGATATGCAGAAGCTCGCACTTGATCAAATTCTGGAAGGACAAGGCGACCGACGGCGTGTCCAAATCGAATCCGCACTGGAGGAGGAAACGCAAGCGGGCGCACTGCGACTTCGGGTCCACGAGGGCCCCATCGTTGACGCCTCCGCTGAGCATCATGGCAGTCGTCCGATCCGCCGCAGCCTTTGCTTTCTGTTGATCCGCCGCGGCCTTTGCTTTCAGTTGCTCCCCGTCAGTCGTCCCCTCGTACATGCATGCCGGGATCAATTTGCGGCAGGCCTTCTCGACACTTTGCCGCGCTTTCTCTTGGTAAAGCTTCAGGGCCTTGTCGCGGTCGTCGATGTGGTGCTCCAGGAGAAGGATACTCTCGCAATTCAACGCGGCCGAGGGCCTTGCCGCTTGGTCCACGAGCCCGTGCGGCGTAATTAGAGAGGTAAAAAATCTACTTCTGATTGTTTGGCAGCATCTTTATTTTTTCAGGCGTGCTACTATTTTGGCTCCTACTCGCAGACCAAAAAATGAAAAATACAAGACAATTGTCATAATGTTTGTAGCCTAATGAAATTTGTACTGTTTGTAGTGTTCCCATGTTTGTAGTGTTTGTACTGTTTGTAGAGACTAAACCACAAGGCATGTAGGATAAACTACAAGTTATGTAGGATAACCTACAAGGTATGTAAGTCCTGTAAGATAAGCTACAAGCTATGTAGGACAAACAATGAGAAATGTAAGCCAAGGGGCAACAATCTTCATCCTCAAGGCCAACAATTCTCATAATTGTCTCCCCCTACAATTACAAACAGTACAAACACTACAAACCCTGCAAACGGACTACCAGCAGACGTCTGCACTCCAAACTCTTGCTTGTAGTGTTTGGAGGCACCGCAGCACTTCAAAGAGGCGGCTGGAGTGCAAACGCCTGTTTGTAGTCGGAACGCCTGGTCGTGGTGCTTAGTGGACTAGTGATTTCCCACCACAAAGAACACGCCTTTCCCGTGGAAAGGCCGCGCCCCCATGGAACAAAGAGCCGCGTCTCTGTGGGAGAAGCCGCAGTGTGTGCCGTCGGAGCAGCCGGGCCACGTCCCCGTAGGAGCAGCGCCGTTCCAATGGGAGCAGCCACGTTTCCACGGGAGCAACCACAGCCACGAGGGAGCGCCTACGTACGTTCCCGTGGGGGTAGGAGCCCTGCTTCAGTGAGAGCGCCAGCGCTTCCCTGGTTAAGCTTCCGTGGAAGGGCCGGCGTTCCCTCCGACAAGACCTGCGCTTCTGTCCGTGGTGAGACGAACCGCATGCCAGTCAGTGCGTTGGCCGAGCCGGAAACGGGTCAGTAGTTTAGAGATAAAGCCGAACGCGAATGCTTTCCGTCTTCGTGGCGCGCGCGCTCAGTGCAACGCGTCGAAGTGTATGCATTTTTGTGTCGCGCGTAGCGCGCCACGCTGAAAAAAATGGCCCATTGCTCCTCCAACGCTCGCGACTGGTGCATGACTCACCAAGCACGCAAGCGCACCCGCATACGCATCCACACTACGCCACGAGCGTTCGTAGAGAGAGACCAAGGCAGCTTGTTCGCGGCGCGCGTAGCGCGCCAAGACGAAAAAGCTTTCGATTTGCATTTGCTCCAGCCTTCGCCATTGGCTCGTGACGCACCAAGCACAGAAGCAGCGCGCCCGCGTACGCATGCAAGCCAAGCTGCAAGAGTAGAGACAAGCCAAGTTTAGTCGTGGCGCGAGAGCGAGTAACTGCTACGCGCCGAGACGAAAAATTTTGTCCGCCCATTGGATTTGGAAGCCTCAGCCCGCCACTCGACACTGAAGGACCCCAAACGCAGCAAGAAAGCAACAGACGCGCTCGCTCTCAGCAACGCGACGCAAGGCAGCGGGCCGCGTAGACGTAGGCAAAGCTTTTTGTTCCCAGCGAGCGCAACGCGCGAGATCAAAAATTTTGGCCCCCTTCTCCTACGCTTGCCACCGGTCCGCTACGCCGCCGGTATTTCTAAGTAAATAGTAAACCTCTTGCAGCCGGAGCCGGTGCGGGCACGCGATGCTTGCACCTGGCAGGCGGAGCCAGCCGCGTACTGGCGCGCGCGCAGCGCGCGCCGCGGAAATTTTGGGGCGCGATCTTCTTGCCCGCGCACGGGCACGAGGCATCCGGCAGGCGCAGGCCGTGATGGCGCGCGCGCAGCGCGCGCGCCATAAATTTTTGGGCGCGAACTGCGCGAACGTATTTCGAAGCAACTTACTGCAGCCGGAGCCAGTGCGGGCACGCGATGCCTGCAC
>RXOD01006479.1:0-10234 GCA_005223375.1 Amoebophrya sp. AT5.2
GCGACGTCGGTGAAGATGCTGCTGTAGTTGACCGGTCCACGTTGTGGCTGCTCCTTGTCCCCTGGCTGCTGGTTTCTTTGTTTGTGCTACTACAATCCGTTTTGAAAGTGTATTCGCGAAAAAAATTAAAATGAAAAAAAAACATTTAAGTACTTGTGTCGCAGCTCCGCGAGCGTCGGCTCATACTGCTCGTAGTGCCGCTTGAGCCGCTCAAAGTCCGTCAGCAGCCGCCGCCTCTCTTGCACCACCTTTGGTAGGATGTATTTTGCAGAATGAATTCGCAAGGCTCGGCCGCCTTTGAGGTCATAGACAAGGGTCGCGTGTTGATATGCTAGCATGCTTCCCGTTCTGTAGTGGCAATCAGATATAGGTGAACGGGCCCCGGGAGAATCATCATTGATATCAGTTACCCTTCGATGGTGCATTTTGTGGAAGTCGCGTTCCTTGCGAAATTTGTCCCATTCCTTTTTTGACTCCTGTGCGAGGCTCTCCTGGGTCTGCAGCGCTTGCGTCAGCCCTGCGTTCTCCTGTGCCAGCTGCTGCGCCTTTACCTGGCATTCGTTTCAACCTGTCTTGTGCAACATCGGTGCTCTACATGGAATTTTCGGAATCCACGAAGACAGGTAGTTTCAAAAGCCATAGCTAGGTGAAAATACTACGCATGCACGGCTTCACTGATAGGTGGTCTCCAAATTAGGAATAGGAGGTGTAACTTACGTATAATAGATGAGTGTACTTCTAAACAAACTGCTCTTATTCGCAATTACTGTCGAAGCCATATGTGTGAAGTAGATCGATGAGTACGTATAAGTCCGGCGCGGTTTCGATGGCTTCGTTAATGCCTCCTTTTTCGAACCACTCGTTCTGGAAGGTTTCCAGGCTTTTCGCGAACCCGTGCTTGATGAAAAAGTTGCGTATAAAATCGTCCACATTGGGCGCCTGGCGTTCTATTATGGTCGCCGGCGGCGCGGACTCGCGGAGGGTGTTGGGGATGCGCGTCTCCACCACGAGCTTGTTGTAGTCCTCAAGGTCTTCGCCCTCCTCCTCCTCGTCGTCGAAGTCGGTATGAAGGGACCAGGTGGCAAGTAGGCAGATGGTAAGCACTGTGTAAAAGGCTGTCGCGATTTTCCTCAGCGAAGGCGAGCGCGTCACGGCGCTCTGAAGCGCCCGGCGCTTTCAAAGATGCCCCATTGTCAATGTGGAGACTAAAAGGGATCGGGAGGTGGAGGAAAGGGGCAGTCGTAGTGGAACACAATGGCAGTAAAGCGAACGCCTGAAAGCAGAATAAAAGAGGGGGCCCAGTAGAGTGGCGATCTATTGCCAGCTGTAGGCTGCAGATGAGGTGCAAAGCCTGCCGATCGGGCGAAAACCGCACGTCTACACCTACCGCCGAACTCTCGCCATGACACACGAATGGGACCCGGAAGAGCCCCCAAAAGACTTCACTTACCACTTAGCAACTTAACACCTGGTCCCAGCATAATCGGGCCGCAGCTCCTCCAACGGCTCGTCATCCTCGAACTCCACCTCCTCGTAAATCACGTGCTCACCGGCCGACATCTTGTCGCTCTCGCGAGAAGCACACGCCGGCGTAACGCCGTAAGGAAGACCTCAAGCCTGTGTGCCGCTGCGAGAGAAGATTTCTTTCCGGCGATCGAAGATGAAGGTGGCGATCGAACAAGGTGGCGACCGCGCCGGCAACGTGCCACGCAGATGACGTGCCGCGCAACCGACCGCGCAGACAACGGTGACGCGTTTCTTACCCCGCCAAGAAGACCCCGACTCTGCGCCCGTACGCAGTGCGATTCATCGTGGTGTACGCGGTAATGCTCTACGCTTCTGAAAGAACACCGTGGGCGAGTCACAGGTACGAAATCTTCTGCCCACCTTTCTATGCGCCGAAAAAGCAGGACCTTCGAGTGAATGCAATAGGTTAGTGAGGAAATACAGTCGACGAATGTGCAAGTAGTACACCGAGCAAAAGCAAAATACGACGATCTCTCCCTCTCGCCGTTCTTTCGCGCTCCCAGTCTCTCCTCCACGCGTGGTTGATCGGATATCCTGTTCTTCCGTCCCGAACACGATTGCCGATACAGAGTGCGTTGCCATAATTTCTCACACGTTGCTTGTTGGTATCCCGAACCCATGCAAATGTTACCGGGTGATATGGGTGAGAGGTTGCTCTCGTACGCTTCCACGTTTTTTCTTAGTTCTAAATGGAAGAGTCTTTTTCGGAGGTTCTCGGGCAAGTTTGTTCGACAGTTCATTCGGCTCGCTATCAGACTCTTTATTTCCCACGACCTGACGTCACGCATGTATCTAAATTCTCCTGAGTGCTTGGCTGTAAAGTCATCCACTCTGCCTGTTGGGTGACCCAACCCAGGGGGTGGGCTCGCGTGTAAAGTTCCGTTATTCATTCATTGTCGTGAGCTGCTCACTGTCCCTCGGGACGAGAACAAAATCTTCATTTCTACTGCTATAGCACATTTTTTTCCTATAGTTGCTATCGCTGCAAGTAAATTCGCCCGCAGACCACAGTTTTCTGTACGCAACGTTTTGAAAGCTTCAAAGAATGTATAGTAAGTGTGTCGAGCCGGAGTGCTTGTCGCGATCGCGCTCGAATATATTGATTTCGGTGCCGCTACTCGTGGTCGGTCATCGAGTCAGTTTACACCAGAACAATCCCACGGCTCGTGCCTCAGTCTACATTTCGCAAGTTCTTCTACATTTCGCGAGTTCTTCTTACATTTCGCGAGTTCTTCTACATTCCGCAATTTCTTCGAATGTTCCTACCTTCAATGCCCGCCTTTCTCCCGGATTCACTTTCAGCTCACGGAAATCAATCAATCTACTCGTACTTCTCAGTACTTCATTGTCATCGTCAGCTCGTCACCATCCATACAACCCCACCCTCCGTGTGCAGCACCCCCATCATGCTGTCCATAGTGAAGGCTGGTGTCTGCTTTACAATTACATCGTCTTCGTCCGCTCTATCGCTATCCCCTTCGTTTACTGCGTGCTGCACCAGCTCCGTCGATTCAGCTCCCGACTCAGCGACCGTCATTCATTCTGGATGCGGATGCAGTGGGTGTTTGACTTTGAGCCGCCGGCTTGTACTTGTTGACACATCCAAGGTTGCGGCTTTGATGACCCAGCACCAAAGCGGCTTTGACATTCCTGTTAGAAGAGCAATCCGAGGCGGAAAAGTGAATCGGAAAAGGAATTGATGCCTTTGGAAAAAAAAAGCGAGAGGAGAGTTCCTCTCCATCAATTGGCAGATACTACTAACAAACTATGTCGTAGGCTTTGCGACTGTATCTGCAATATACCTGCGGGGTGTAGGTATGACAGACAAGGCCGGCATCAAAGCCAGCCTTGAGAAAATCCAGCTGCTGCTGATTGTAAGCGGTGGGGGTGGGGCCGAAGTATTCCCCGAGCTTCCGCATGACTTGAGTTTGATCTTGGAACCCATGGATTTGGAGATCGAGGGCCATTTTGCTCAATTGGTCGTGGAACCAATTGAGATTGAGGGCGTTTCTGCGACCTAGGAGGCAGGTCGTGCACATTTGCGGCTGGAGGAAGGTCCGGACGATGACAAGTTGCGACATTTTGGGCTCCTCCAACTGTGCGGCGATGTTGATGTTTTTTTTTTTGTCCGGTCGATCCTACCCCCTACAAGCTGGCTCCATAGTGTTACCCACGACGCAACTCTCCTCCAAGTGCCGCCAAATGTTACTTGAAAGAAGAAGACTCCACCGCTCTACGCTAGGGCACATAGCCAATGAATCTACGTTGCTGCATCGACTAACTGGTGTGCGATGATCTTCGGCGGCACATTTCCTAGATTTTCGGGCTTCTGGGATTCAGCGGCAGGAACTGGTTGGGCGCCTGTGGTCTCCGCCACCGTGGACGGTTGCAGCCATCACCCCGCAGGCGCCTCACCAGAAGGGCCCACAAGCACTTTTTACCTGCTAAGTACTTCCGCTGGACAAACAACCGCCTGACTTCGATAAGATAAAGACCGGCATGATACAGAAGAACAATAAATTGTGTGGTACTAGTCAAAGTCATCTAGTCGCCAGTGGTAGTCTAGTCGCCCCCCATCGCCTTCCGGTCTTTTCCTTCGTTTTTGTCTCCTTTTCGTCCCGGCTTTCCCCATCTGCATCTACTGCACTGTCTCGACGGCATGCGCTCGATGTCGATCCGTGTTTATTCACTACCGCGTATCCCCTCTATGTTTCGACTGTGTGCCCAGTGGCCTCGCCGGTGGTTAGATGCCACCGGGTCCAGCCTAATTATGGGCTGCTGCGGCTATGCTATCGTAGAGCCGAAGTGGGTGGGTGTGTGCCTCCATGCGGTAGACGCTCCACCTATGTACCCGATTAATCTAAGTAGCCCACGGAATCAAGCCTCTACGGATTAAACCAAGATACGAACCCGCGACAACTTCTATCGAGCCAGCTTGCTTAGAGGGATCAACCCAGGTCATTCATTCATTCATGATTCATTCACTCATTCATCGCGCATTGTCTGTTACAGGGATCAACCCAGGGAAAATATCAAAAAAGAAATATCAATCCGGATAGGTGCTAGGTTTTATTGAGATCCTGCTCCTGGATCGTGTCTTCATTTCATCCGCCATAAGAAACCATGCCTAGGCAGTACCGTGGTCGTCTTGAGGATAATGGCATAGCCCTCGCAATTAAACATGCCCGTGCTCCAGTGCATCGCTTCGCAGGCGACACGGGTCAAGGTCTCGAGCCATTGATCGCGATCGTCGCTACTTCCTAGTTCCAGGAGCGCGCTCGGCTCCGCACCCGCGTTCTCTTCGGAGGCGGAGTCGGACTCGCCCTGGGGTGGATTTCCAATTGTGGGTTGTCACACTAACAGTTGCTACCTAGGGAGTCGAAAATACAGAGATACACTACAGAGATACACAGACACAGAAAAAGATTGCAGGGCGCCTCTACGAGAATACAGTACGCGGCCGCTTCCGTAATCGCACAGCCTCACGGTCGACTGTTTAGAAGCAAGCGGCCTCCCTGGCCGCGCTGCCGATCATCATCCATTCTGTTGATGAATCGATGGAGGCACAGTAGAGTCGGCAACGTGAACTTCACAAGACCACAACAAATGCAGGTGACAAAGTCAATAGACTAAAAAGTATCTTACTGCGACAGATCTTAAACTTAAGACCACAACAATAAAAAAAACATACTTACCTCGTTGTCGATGGTCACCATGTCGGGGAGGGCAATGGGGGAGGTGGGAGGGGGGGGGCTGTTCAACCGGGCGAACACCATCCCCCCCGCACAGCAGCACGCGACCACGGCCTTCGACCGCGGGAAGTACGAAGCAAACTTGGCCATAATGATGCGAGCGAACCTTCGATGAGTGCGCGGCTCTTGTTGATGTCTTTGACGTACAACGAGCTAACGAGCTGCTACGGGTTTCACGTGGTATGTTCAAGTCGCTAGAAGGCTTATCGTAGCCGACGAGCGTGTCCGAACGAGGGCAACGGTACTCAAGTTCTGACGATGGTCCACCATAACTCCCTCACACCGTTTTTCGTCCGAACGCAAAAATCGTCGACGCTCGATCCCTATCTCGACCCCACGACCCACGTCCCTCAGACGAAGTAAGTAGCCACGGAACAAATTTCTCACATCTGCTTCAAATGACGGGTTCAAGGCTCACAGCAAGCACAAGCCACGACTTAGCGACGCTGACGCGGCACTTCTCAGATGCCTTCAGCCTCCTCTTTGTGCTTGGTAGAATTGGTAGAATGGGCACGAATCGTCTGTCACCCGCGAACGGGAACGGTTTCTTCAGTACAACGGTTCTTCAGATATTCCTCTAGTGCTAGCTTCTCGTCCTGACCCACTTCCAGCTCCCCCAGGTCCAGGTCGTCGTCGTCAATCACGATTCCGTGGTCATCGTCAATCACAATTCGTCTGTCGTTGTCCTCCAGCTCCCTAGCCGGGGACGAAAACCTCAACCCACTCTCGATGAGATTCTCGCCCCCGGCTTTCTGTTTCTCCTCCCGCCCCTCGCAACTTTCTACTCGCTGCCCGTCTAACTCCGCTAGCTTCACCAAGTCCAGCTCCTGCAGCTTCGCTTCGTATTTCTCTTGGAGCTCCGGCGTTGATTCTCCTTTCGCCAGCAGCAAGCAGCACTGGCGGACCAAATCCTCATCCTGTTCTTGTTCTTGGTCCAGCTGTTCTAGTTCTTTTCCTCTTCTGGTTCCGCGTGGCTTCACCACAAGTGGCGGCAGCCGCGGCACCACACTGCTCACGGGTGGCAACAGCGCCCGGTTCTGGAGGGACGCGAACCTGTTTGCCAGCAGCTTCCGCACGAAGTGGCACGTCATCTCGCGGAAAACGGAGGAAAGGGGGCCGGCGGAGTCGGAGTCGGTGTCCGCCTGGCCACAGGAACAAGTCCTCGAGAGATTACTTGTCCTTGAGAGATTCTTTGTGATACTTCTCGTTTCGGGAAGATCCCTCGAGGGGAGAGGACGAGGAGGACTGTCCCGCGATGGGGACGATCCCTCGATGGATGACTCCCCCTCTCCTCCTCCCATCGAGGGATCGTACAGCGAGTGGTACAGAGCTCGCTGTTCGATCCCTCGATGCGCAAAAGGAGAATCTTCTTCTTCTTCTTCTTCTTCCGCACCCTGGTCCTCGCGGTCCGCAACAGCTTCCCCGTTCTCGTCCACGGCAGCCACATGCCCAGCACGAGAATGGCGCTCTTCGTCGGATACCACGCCGACGTCCGCAGCCTCTGTTCCCCGGTTGACGTCGGCAGTGGCAGATTGTACCACAGCAGCAGCGTTTTCTGTCAGCTTCGCGTACTGCGCGCGGAGAAAGGCCTCCAGCCGGCTCGGCCCGCGTGTTCGCTGCTGCGACTGCGTCGTCTCCCGGACGGGTGTCGCACTGTCGCTGTCCGCGCACTCGTCCACGTCAACGTCAGAAACTGCAGCCTGCTGCGCACCCTCGCCCGCCTCCTCATCCTCCGCAGGAGCAGCAGCGGGGCAAGGGCTGCAGGCATAACCGCCCTCTTCCTGCTCCTCTACTTCTTCCTCAGCACCGCCAGCGCCACCGCCGCGACACAGCAAAAGGTCCTTCATCAGGTCGCTCTCCATTTCCTCGCCGATCGAGTCCAGTCTTTTTCTCGTGACTGCTCGGCGCATGGTTTCCCTGTAGATTTCGTGGCACCGCTGCGTGAACCCGGCTCGCTCGTGCGGAGACAGCCGGAAGATCGCGACCGGAGTACTAGTACATAAATTGCCCCCTTCCGCCCCCTCCTTCCTGCTTTCCGCTCTTTCTGCCCATGCCTCTTCCGTGGCCCTTCTCCAGTGGAACTGGCGGCTGATTTCTCCATTCTCCAAAACCGCCCTCTGCAGACTTGCCTTCATCTTCTCCGACCGCGCGTGCGCTTTCTTGGTCACGATCTTCCCACTTAGATGGTCCTCGCAAAGGTCGTGTCTGCGCAACCCGCTTGCGGTGATCAACTTCTCGCCGTTGTACACCTGCCGAAGAGCGGACTTCCCTGTCGCTATCCGCGCACTGAACCGGTCCAGGAGGTTGCTCGCCTTGTCCTTGCGACCTTGTAGTCCAGGCCCCCCCTTGGCGCCGGTCTTCAGCACCTTCGCGTCGGGGGCACTAGCAAAAGTCGCAGCCGCGGTGGCAGGAGCACAACGTGCGTCGGAGTATGAGGACGCCGTGCTACTGCTAGATGCTGCTGCGCCGTCTCCGTCCATACCATGATCCGCATCTGCATCCGCGTCGGCGTCTTCTTCCGCCGCATCTGTAACTCTGAGGTCCACCTCGGTAGTTCGGTGCCGACAAAGCTCCTCCGATATTTTTCGCCGTTTCACCACCGGCTGCTCTGCGTCATGATCCAAAAGCTTGTCTTCATGAGCGGGCGACGATGCCGAGGCCACGGCCACCTCCGTCGACGCGTTCGCCGCAGCGCTGTCTGCCTTTTTGCTACGCTGCCTGGCGGGGCTCGGCGCGTTCTCCTCGCCAGGAGCACGGAAGGGCAGTGGCGACTTGCGCTTGACGACGCCCACGGCCCTCTTCTGCGCAGCCGCGCTGTAGGGGTCGGAGCGGCGACGAAAACGGAGAGCATTCATCGATTGCAATTGTTGGAGTTGGATGAGTATCGCCCTAAAAACTTGGGCTGGGATTCTGTTTTTCCTACAGTATACGCAAATTATTTCTGCCGATAAAAAAAAGAAACAGAAGCATTTATCGGTCACGTTGTTCCGTGCTTTGAATGGTGCTACCGATCGGTGATTCCCCTCTGCACGAAGCGCGAGCGCCGAGTGCCCGTTTATTATGACATAAGAAAGCAGTACATCTAGACTACAACGAGATGTGGTTGTGGACCCATAAAGGAGCTTATCACGATCCTCCACCTACCCCCGTTGATGTCGCCCTCCCAGATCATGCGCGTCCACACGAGCAATGACATAGACATGTTTCATATCCACGATCGAAATCACCCCCGGTTCATCTGTGAATGGGCTCGCGCCTCGCCCCGTCGGCAGATCTTGCAGTCACTTAGTCGCGAGCTGGGAACACTCGTCATAATTCAGAAAGACCGGCGTATTCAGCGTGAAACTCCATATAATCGGTTGATTCGTGGACGCCACCTTCTGCGACAGCAATCTATGAGTACTTCTAGACATTTGAACGTTATTCATCCGGCGGCTTCCGCCGCCAGTTCCGCGACGGATTTTCCGTCCAGGTTTCGTGCTTCCCAGTCGATCAGAGCGCTGAAGTTTTCTTTCAGGAAGGCGCAGAGCTCCGCGTGCCCACACTCGTACGCGTAGTGCGGTGGCGTGTTCCCCGCCCCCAGGTCCACCGCCCCCAGCAGCGCCCGGCGCACGTCGTCCGCGCCCTTCGGCTCCGCCAAGAACGCATTCCCTTCCGCGTCCATCTGCCCCACCAGTTTCCACAGTTCCCGCAAGTCCGCCGCTTGGCCGCAAGCGGTCTCGAGGACGAACCGCACCGCCTCCAGCTCGCCCTGGTCGCACAGCCAGTGCAGCAGCGTATGAAGCGAGACCAGCTGGCAAGATGGTAGGTACTAGAGGCGGCATCCGAGCGACTCGCTGTCGCTCCCAATGCCAACATGCGGAGATGTTGAGAGAGCCATTGGGCCATTGGGAGGGACAGAAAGGTCGTCGGAAGCCACAAGATAGTGATAAGAGCACAGTGTTCATCGCTGAGAACAGTAGGTAGAGCAGCCTACTTGAGTAGAAGCGAAAGAGATCGCCCAGGGTGGCGATCTGTTGTCAGCTCTAGACTGCAAAAATAGTCTGGCAATGGGCTGCCGAACAGGCGCATCATGAAAGCCGCCTTTGCACCCCTGCTGTCGACCTCTTTCTCTTTCCACGACATCGATCGGAAAGGGGAACCTCGCGAAAACTGCCCGTCCCAAAATTTCTATTTCACGCGATTTATATGAGTAATGAGTATCACGACCGTCGGACGGCGTCCTAGTACTTTCTTACCAGCTGGCTCCAGCATACAGCGACATCCCGTCCTCGTCCCGCGCTAGGATCGCGAGCGGGTGCTTTTCCAGCACTCTCCGAAGGTTCTCCAGTCCCGAATCCCTCCCCACGCAGTTGTGGAACAAGTACTGCACCGCGAGCCAGGAATCCGTCTCCTTCCCCTCATCTGTTCCACTAGAAAAAGAACTTTGGGAAGCCACCGCGAGCCTGTGGGCGGCAGCCTCGTCGGTGACGCCGAAGACGCTCCGCACCAGCACGAGGTCGAAGGGCAGTGGGGTGCTGCTGTTCTGATCGCCGCTTCCGGTCTGCAGCTCCGACGCAGACGTCGATGCTGAGGATGCAGACCCGTCAGCACCGCCGCGCTCGTGGTCCACCGACCGCTTCTTTTTCCCTTTATTACCGCCGCTTCCGTCCTTGTCCTTCAGCTTCGAAGTGCTTTTCGCTGTTTTGGTTTTCTTCGTCACCTTCTTGTCTGCTAGACCCGCAAAAAGATCCTCTCCGCGCTCGACCGATTGCAGGTAAGCTGCATACAGCAGCTGGGCAGCGTGCGGGACGTCGCACTCGTGTCGTTCGGCACACGCGTGCGCGACGCTCGTCCTCAGCGCCCGGCGCACCTGAACTATGGCAGGACCAGGTGGTATAAGCTATGTTTGTAGGCAAGTCCAAGTGGCAAATCAAACAATAATACATTTCCGCCCTCATATGCCGCGCCCCCCT